>JAYJMB010019908.1:0-42277 GCA_036873735.1 Pouteria campechiana
TAGAATGTTATATGCATGCTTGACTCATGTTAGTATATGCCTGAATGGTGTAGAGTATGCATGAAAAGAATGAGGATTTGAGCCTCATAATATAGTGATTTTATATTGTTCATCTCTGAATGAGATGGAAATGTGTTGTGTTTATGATAACGAATGGAAATTATAATATAATGTAGTTGATGCATATTCTAGATTAGAACATGTTGTTATAATTAATTATTTTATATTATTTCTACCTACTTCTTGAGTTGCTTGGACTCACACCTTCTTCTTTCATTTTTTTGAGTTGACAGGTCAAGTAATGAAGTCCACATGCTGATCGGGCATATAAATAATGTTAAAGACATTTTATTAATGGTATGGTAGAATGTGAGGATTGGAATCCCGTTATATAATTGTGTTATTATATTTCATTCCAAATGCTGTATAATTGAGTGGATGGCATTTCATTGTGATAGAATTTTGAATGTAATTGTGTGATTGCTATCATGATCGATTTTAGTCTTGGGATAGAGCTGAGGATATGGGTGTGAATTATTGTTAAATTTAATTGTATTAAGATAGTTAAATTTAGTTTACATATATTAAATGTATGTATTCTAGGTGTAAACCCTAATAATTAAGGTAGAATCTATCAAATATTTTATAGAATTTGCATTGAAATAGGGAGTTGATAGGAAAATATTAGCATCTCTCATCGGCCCCAATAGTGAGAGGTGAAAATACATAGGATGGGGGTGTGGGGCATTACAAATGGTATCAGAGCCTCCAACTTAGTTGTGTGACAAGTCTGCTCATCTGAGTGAGAGTACTAAGACTAGAGGCATGACGGCATTGCTTAGTGGAAGAAAAGAACATGACATACCAATATAGTTGTAACACTTGTGGTGTTTGAAATCTATTCATGAGCAAATGGGCAGAGTTTGGATAATGAATTCGATAAATTTTACTATTTTGGGTTATATAAAGTTAATGAGAAGAAAAGAACTCAAGTAGTGAGATTGAAAAACATGTTTATGATCTATATGAATGGCCAAAAGGGGCATTTTATGTATTGTAATGTGTGTGGAATATTAGATTAAGCATTGAATGCAATTTGAAGCGAAAATGACCTATGAAGTTACTTATGACAAAAAAAAGGTCAGTAAAAATAACTGAATAAGTGATTTTTGATAATTGACCTCAAATAAGGTAGTGAATGGTATGAACAAGTCTCATTTCATGTATGAGATGTGTGGAAAGTGCTTATTACAATATCCAAAGTATTTTATGTGAAATAGGACCATTGATGATTGTGTTTAAGTACAAATTTGAAATTGAATAGCTTATTGCAATTGACAAGTTATTATTTAGATTTGGCAGAGAAATTATTTCTTAAATGAGCATTTTAGGATGATTATGCATGAAATTAATGGAACATCTAATGATTGAAAGTCTAAGAATGAAAGATGAGAGAAAAAGTGGAAAATTTGGAAGAAAACTAAAGGAGCACAAGTGTATAATTTTCAACATAGAAGATGTATATCATTAAATTATCTGTCCAATGGAAGAAACATTACTCAATTCTGATGTCATATGAGAAAGTTATGACTAAGACACCAGAGCTATTCCAAATGATTGAAAAATAACAAGATGAATGAGATGAGTCAACTTTATTGAAAATTTTGACATATTTTGGAGATGATTTGGAAAAATTTGTTAACATGAAAGTTGTAACCCTTGAAGTTAGCTTTCCAATTCTTTAAAAATCAGGTCATTTGAATGTAAAAGTTATGCTTAAAATACTAATTTATATTGGGATAGAATTTCTTTGCTAAGGAAAGGCTTTTCCTTGCAGTTGCAAGGCTTTAGAAAACAAGTTTTTTTTGGCATACAACAAGACCTTACCACAACAAGGCTTTTCCCTCCTATGGCAAGGCAATTTTTTGCCATGGTAAGGCTTCAAAAAATGCATTTTTTGCCTATCTAAAGAGTCCTTGCCACGGTAAGGGCCCTATGGCACGTCGGAACATTGAAAAAATGAGACTTTTTAAACCCAAATCTCATTCCATTTTCATTTGTATCCACCCTGTTTCTTCTCCCATGTCCCAAACTTCATGCCCTAGCCCTGTTTGATCTAAGTTCTTATCATTTAGACTTGGAAACAAGTGGATTTTGGGAGATTATCATTTAAGCATGCTAAGGGAAATGGGTTTTATTCATTTGAATAGTGGAAATGAAAGAAGATCTGAATTCTTGCAAGTGAAGTAAACTAAGGGGAGCTTTGAGCTTAGATTCTTGTTCATGGGAGAAGACCATCTTCAAATTGCATGGTAAGTCATTTTCCCCATTCGAATTCATGTCTTATATTGAACTAGGGTTTTGGAGTTATGGAATTTTGGGGGGGAAATGATGAACTTGGTATGGAAATCATGGGGGAAATGATTTCATTGGTCGATTATAGTGATTTGGGAATAATAATCCATGGATTTTGCTTGCTAGGGTTTCATATGAGCTATAAACAGTAATTTTTGGATAAAAATTGATGGGTATTTGATGTTAAATCATGGGATAAATGTGTAATGGTATGTTTATCATGTTTTAGAATATGTTTAGACTAAATTGGATTAGTGAAATTGAAATTATGATTATAACCTAATTAGGATTTAAGGAGAGTTTTTATGTTTGGGCCATGTGAGCCACAAAATAATTGGATTAAATATTTAAATAGATTGATGTTAAAGTTAATTACATTACAATCTTATGATTATATATAAAATGGGCGTGGGATTCTATAAGACCCTTTGTGAAATATGTTGGCTTTTGACTATATAATGATGAGTATGGAACTATGCATTTGAGAAGCATATGGATTTAGCCATAAATTAATCATGGTAACTAATTCATTGGTTTGGAAGAAATTAGTCTAAACTATGTTTGTAATTCAATGGGATTGTTGCCCCATACAAGTGATCTGAGAAGGATGAAAAGGCATAGAAATAGAGAGAAATGATTTGGAGCTAAGAGCCCAAGGTAAGTAGGCTTTTCTTTGTATGTTTATGTTGTTGGATGGAGATATACAATATCCTATTGAATGTATCCGGGCATGTGTGTTTTGATTAGGGATAATAGATATCCCATATTTTATTGAAAATAATGATATCTGGTTTGGTTATGGATAGTAGATATCCCTTGGGTTGAATTAATTGTTGCTTGGTTTATAATGGAATATGCATGATTTGTTGTGGATAGAATATTCCCTAATATGGTTAGAAGTGAATGTTGTGTATGATATGATAGTGAATAATATGATTGCATATGATGTACATGGAATGTTGAATACATGGTAATGTCAAGCATGGATTAGACATGTTTTGGATTTAAATATGTTATATTTGGATTATTCATGATTATTTTTTTATTGCATGCCTATTTACTGAGTTGCCTAGACTCATGCCTTCTTGTTTATTTTTTTTTTCAATATGACAGATAAAGAATTCCAACTGTGGGTTGGAACTATTGAGCAGGATTTGAAGCCATACCATGGTGGGGTTGAAATCCCCTTGGTGTTTTAGCATAATTGGGATTTTATTTGGATCTGTATGATTGTAATTAATAGATTTTAAATTGAGGTGTATTTGATATTGGAGAAACTAGACTAATTTATATTGTTAATAGGGCATGTCTTGATAAATTAATTATTAGTTTGTTAATGGATTTTATGGATGTAAATTACCATCATAATTCTACACAAATTTAGGGTTATGGGTATGTGGTTGGATATTTTAGAATATATATTGGTGTTTTATTTGATTTAATGAATAATTATATAGGTTAAAACCTAATAATTTAGGGGATACTCTATCCATTTTCTAAAGAAAATAGTAGAGCTCCAAAATGGGACTCGAGCACCCCACCCTAAAAGTGGAGAAATCGAGGTGAAATGCAGTGCAAAATGGTAAGTTACACCTCAGAAGGTGGGGCATGACAATAGTTTTACAGACTTATAAGAAACATAGGAAGGCTTGAGCAAGGAAAAGGACATGCACATGATGAGTATAAAGTAACATGAGAGTGACTAGACGATGTGAATATGAAATGAACATGATCGTGTTATGATAGTACAAATGTGATATATTCCTATTATGATTAGAGTAGCATAGTGAAGTCTAGTAGTGCCTATATGTGTATCATATGAGAAGGGTTTAAGTGTTGTTTTTACTAAGCATTTGATCTAAAATGTTTGAATGTTCTATTTTAAAGTGTGACATTAAATTGATGAAACTGTAAAGTTTCATGAATGAGTGCTGGATATTGTTTAATTGATTGCGATGGAATCATGGGATTCCTTAAGATAATACAATTATGTGAGCCTGAGTTGATTGAGTGATTTATTTAACTGGACATGACATTTACTGGCAGTAACTAATGCTTGATAAATCTTATGATTTTGATTGATTGTAATGTTGGAATGACATTGATGTGATTGATATACGCGGATGACATTTTATATGCTATGTATTGATTTGACTTATTATCTTTGACTATTTAGTTAATTGAAATATTTTTTGATATGGCATTGCTTTTCCATGATTGATTGTTGAACAAGATGGTATGTTCATATATTATTGAATAATTTTGCTTGTGAGCATGTTGATTGAATGAATTGGCATATGTGCCATGATTATATGATTGACATTGGCTTTGTCATGATTAAATTGAACTATTTTAATTGATGAAATGATTGATGAGCTTGTGTATTCCCCCATATGATTGGCATTGAATTTACTATTTAATTGAACCAAGTGATTGATGCAATTTTGTACATGTGGGATGTGTTTGTATGTGTGTTTGAATTGATGAGATATGCGGTGCATGGATGGTATGAATATGTATGAGTTTGATATAATAATACTTAACAGTGAGTTGGTGGTAAGCTTGTGGAAACCAATAGTGCAAAACAGAAAGTTGGTGGTAAGCTCATGAAAACCACCAATGCAAAATAGTGAGTTGGTGGTAAACTCATGAAAACCTCCAGTGATGCCTTAGAGTCACAGTGTGGCCTATATGGCTAATGAGGTTGTTGTGTGGGCAGTCAGCGTGGTCAGGCATTGCTTAGTGATCAAGAGGTGGTTGTGTGTGCAGCCAATGTGGCTAGGCATTGGTTGATGATTGGCTTCGATGGCCTGGAGGGCATGGTGATAATGCCTGGTGGATGAACATAGTTGGGATGGTGAAAAAGTTTGTGTTGTATGTATTTCAGCATGAGCATTGCATCATAAGTGTTATCTTAATGTTGCTTTTGTTAATGCTAATGAAAATGTGCATATAATGTGATGGACATGTTATGAGCACATGGATGTGCCATGTATGTGATATAGTATGCATCATGTGTATGCACCCAGAGTTGACTAGCTACATGTATATTCATTAAGTATGACTGTAGGTATGACACTGATTTGGGTCAATTGCATTATTCAAGTTCAACTATGTGCCATGACATTTGCATGGATTGCTAGATTATTTATGATTATGTTATATTAAGTTTAGTTTGAACATCTTATATATGTTATTTTTATTATGGCTTAAATTATATGATCAGTAAAAGCACCCTTGTGCAGTGTATAATGAGTATACGGATCCGCAAGTTGTAAAATAATCATAATGGACTAGTGATATGTATATTTATTTGCTTTTGTGTATAAGAGTGTATAGAAAAAGTGTGACATGAATTAAATATAATATGATTTTTTGGCATAAGGACTTGAATTTAAAGTTTCAAGGATTAAACTTTTCTATGGGGGATAGTTTGTAATGCCTGAGGTGTTAAAATGTGGGAAGTGTACTAAATTTTTTTAAATTTCTACTAAAAAATATTTATTAAATTATATAAAATATTGATATTGACATATGGATCATGATGAGGACAGCTCAAGTACATTAATAGATGGAAAAAAAAAGAAAGATTGAGAAAAAGCCCAAAAATTTTATAAGTGTATTTTAAGAAAATGTTGAATTTAGAAAATGGGCCATTTGTCTTTAATGTTTGATATAGATAATGGATGAATTAGAACAAGTGTTCAACATAAATTTGTAGATCTTGAAATTATCTTCGTAAGAATCTAGAATCACATTATTTGGATATAAAATGAAAAAGTTATGGTTAATACACTGAAACTGCTCCAAATATTAAAAAAATCCTGAAAATAACATGATGGGACACTTTAATTAAATTTTCTTATATATATGTGAGATAATTTAGAAACATTTGTCAACATTAAAGTTTTAGGCCTTAAGTTTATATTTCTAATGCCTCATAATCATGTCATTTAGATGTCATATGAAAAAGATATGATGAAATTACGAAGGTTATGTCTAGTATATAATTAAGGACAAGATTAATGTGTATAAGTTGGAAATTTATGTATTAATTATGCAAAATAATTTTGAAAAATTAAATTTAAGACCCATTATGGTAAAATATGTATATGATATGGAATTTTCAAATGATGTTGAAGGTATAATTATTAATTGGGTGAATAATGGCCCATAAATTGATTCAGGCATGATAATTATGATTTAAATGATATTATTCTTATTTTTTTAGGAAAATTATGTATACAATGAATATACAAATGTGAGGGAATTATAATGTCAAATTAATTTTGATTTTTCATGCAAATTAATTGATGAAATAATGGAATATTAGGGCTGCATGAACATGATCTGGACACGTACCTATGGAGCACTAAAATGTAGATAAGTTAGGTGCTCCATCACCTACATTTTCTCCTTCTTTTCTCCCCCCATTCACGACCAAGAGAGAGCCCACATCTCTTGAGCCCTCAACACCCCCATTTTTCCACTTGTTTCCAACGAGAATCAATTGCAAAAATTCATCCAAGCAATAAAGGAAATCACTATGCCTATTTCCACCCTTGGGGACGTGATTAAGGTGGGGAAAGCTATTGTCAGGGTTGGTGTTTGTTGATTTTGGTGTTTCCATTGAAGCAATAAGTTGCTTTCCATGTGAAGCTAAAGGTCTTCCCCTAATTGATTTCACATTTTAAGCTTGCTAGGGTGATTGTTCTATTTGTGGGGCTTATCTAAGGTCAAAATTTATGATTTTCTTATAGATTTGATGGGGGTTTTGATGGTAAAGTTGATTAATCCTAATTGGTAGCTTAATCTATGAAGTTTAGATGTGATTTGGACCATTTATAGCAGCCCATGAAAATGGACAGCCATATGGCTTGGGTGTGAGCATAAGTTGTGGGTGATTCATGATGGACTTTGGAATTTTTGAGATGAAAATGGATTGAAAGTGGAGGCTAGACAAGAATCTTAAGGTAAATATCCAGTTCTCTAACCAATTTCATGTTTTCCATATGCTAGGGTTTTGAGGAAATTCATGGACAGTGATAATTAGAAATTTCTCATAAATTATGCATTGAATTTATGAGAATTAATGGATTATACATGGCTTGTGACATATTTGCAAAGATTTAACCTTGGAAAATCATAACCTTGCATTAATTCCATCTGTAAACAGTGAGACTAAGGTAACCTTGATATTAATTCATGCAAATTGATGGGGGAAATGGGTTATTAACTAATTTTGATACATTTGGCATGATTCTAGGTTGATAAAATATGATTTTTCATGATCCCCTATTGTGAACAGTAATTATGTGAATAGTAAGTTGGGCATTTTGTATAAAAATGTGAGTATGCTTGTTTTAATTGAGTTATACATATGATTAGAATGTTAATAAGATAAATTTAATATTAAATAAGCTATGGGTTCATGATGTATAATTAGAAGTGAAAACCTCTAATCTTATGTTAGTTGAGAAACATGCAAATAAGAGATGACTTTAAGCTATTTGATTAAACGTCTTGATGAAAGATAAGTCGTAATTAAATTTTAGATCTACATGATATATGTAGGGTTTTCTGACTATAAAAAAGGAGCCAAGTTGAGAAACACAAGGGCTATGAGTAGAGTCCACCTTGAGGTAAGTAGGCTCCCTTCTTTGTTTGAATGCATGTATGGATGGAGATAGTAGTTATACTGTTGATTGTATTCGGACATGTTTGTTTTGGATGAGGGATAGTGGACATCTAATGCTTGTTAAGGTCGATGTTGATTTCTTTTGTGAATACTTGGGTGTTGGGGAATAATGAGTATTCCTTGAATATGTTAGAAATATAATATTTTCATGTTATGCATATAGGTGTGTTGAGGATAAAAAGTATCCCATGTGCATGTATCTAATGTTCATTATTCTTGTGTATGGATGCCTATGTGATGGAGCAAGGAATACCCCATGTATATGTTGAATAAAGGTATTATATGAATGATGGGAATAATGTATCTTCCCTTAATTCTATGTTTTTTTATGTATTTATGAATGGAAATGGAAATATTTCAATGAGTTGTTTTTCTAATTGACCTCTTGTAGATGTTATGGATGAGGGGATTTGAATTATCCATAATTAGCAAATGTATATATAAATGGAATGGGAAGCCTTCCTATATAAAGTATAATTATGTTATGGCATGTTTGGATGACATAATTATTTATATTATGCTTATTGAGCATAATGTTGATGTGTGGTGCCTGTATGGCACGACATAATGAGCCAAGAGTGGCTTGAATAAAATATTACATGCATGATTGACTCATGTTTGTATATCCGTTAATGGCATAGAGTATGCATGAAAGGAATGAGGATTTGAGCCTCATAATATAGTTATTTTGAATGGTTCATCTCAGGACGAGATGGAAATGTGTTGTGTTTATGATAATGAATTGAAATTAGAATATAATGTAGTTGATGCATATTCTAGATTAGAAAATGTCATTATGATTAATTATTTTCTATTATTTCTTCCTACTTACTGAGTTGACAGGACTCATGCCTTCTTCTTCCATTTCTTTTTAGTTGACAAGTCAAGTAATGAAGTCCACATGTGGAATGGGCATATAAATAATGTTAAAAACATTTTATTAATGGTATGGTAGAATGCGAGGATTGGAATCTTGTTATATAATTGTGTAATTATATTTCATTCCAATTGATGTATAATTGACTATATGGTACGCCATAGTGATAGAATTTTGAATGTAGCTATGTGATTGCCATTATAATTGGTTTCAATCTTAGGACATAGCTGAGGGTATGTGTGTGGGTTGTTGTTAAATTTAATTATCTTAAGATAGTTAAATTTAGTTTATATATATTAAATGTATGTATTCCAAGTGTTAACCCTAATAATTAAGGGTAGACTCTGCCAAAAATTTGGTAGAATTTGCGTAGAAATGGGGAGTTGATAGGAAAATATTAGCATCCCACATCGGCCCTAGTAGTAAAGGTGAAAATGCATAGGGTAGGGGTGCAAAGCATTACACAACCTTCTTTTCTTTGTCAATTTTGTACAAGTCTTTGCTTTTGCAATTTTTGAGGCTTAGCTTGTATACAAATTCTGTCCTAGCCTTGGTGTTCATTTGATTGATTTTGGCAGCATTCTTAAGTGTGTCCAAAGTATCTTTTGAGTTTGATTGATGCTAGACATATCCTTCAACTAAAATTTTGGCCTAGAATATTTGTCTGAAGTATTCTAGATGATATATCTTTAGTTGACATTCTTCAAACTCATTGAGCTTCTTCACTTAATGGCTTTGACCTTCAATAGGTCTATTTTGTCTAGTTTCATCTAGAGTTCTTTTCAAACTTTTAATGTCATTCTTTCTCTTTTGAGTATTTATGTTTTCTTGCTTTATAGATGTGATGCTATGGATCTTTCTTTCTAATAAGATCTATGTTTTGTGTTGTCTATTTTGACTAAAGTTAATTTCTTGAAATATGGTATACACCTTTTTACTGCAATACTAGGAAACATAATTGTAAATACCTTAGACTTTCACTCATGTGCTTTTCCTTAACATCAAAACTTAGCTAGTTAAATATGTTTATCATCAAAATCAAGCCTAGTAAAGAGGTTTGGTTCAACAATCTCCCCCTTTTTTATGATAACAAAACATCTGAGTGAATTACCTTTTAGAGATAAAGTAAAATGAATATTCATGTGAACTTGATCAAAAATGATAAACATACATAGCATAACGCCCCCTGACTAAGTGCATATCTAACAAGATATTCTAATCTCCCCCTGAATTAATGCACTCTTATTTACTCTAGTCCTCTCTATTCACTCTAATTCTCTTTATATTTCTCCTCCTTTTTGTCATAATAATAAAGATAGAGTATGCAAGAGAGTAAAAAAATCAAAGATTGTGTTTTATAAAAGGGCAACATTCAAACATTAGACAAAATGTGTTAAAGAGATATAAAAGACATGTAATGTTTGAGGAAATAATATACTTCATTGATAAGAGAAAGGATTGTACAATTTGTAAGTATATACATCAATGAACAATGCAAAAAGAAATATAGAGATTGTTTCTAAAAAAAATGTACAACAGTTTATTTGTTAGGTTTTGGGTTCTACTTCTTGGATATAGTCCTCTTTGGTCTATTATAAGATACTTGAGGACCTGTTTCAATGTTAACCATGATTGAAAGTATAGATTGAGTAGTTGTTGGTGTAATAGGAATTTTTGTTGGAGGAATGAGAGGAGGAAAAATCTTAAGATGAGCCATATACTCAAGATTAAGCAACTGAGGATTGTCTGAAAGTTGATTTTCTTGATGAGATTTGTTATTTTCAGCAACCTTGCGGGGATAATCCTATCAGTCTAAGTAGATGGGTGAAGGTGTGATAGGTTTGTGTGAAGAAGTTGTGATTGTGCATGAAGATTTGGAAGGAGGTTTGGAAGGAGTTTTGGAAAGAGGTTTGAAAAGAGATTTGGAGGGACGTTCGGAGGGAGTTTTGGAAAGAGGTTTGGAAGTTTTGCAAGCAAGAAATTTGAATCTCAAAGAGGAGGGTTTGGATGGAGAAAAAGAGGGATTGGATTCAGCAGGAGCAAGTATTAATGTGGATGATGATGTGATAGTTGGACTAGAAGAGGAGAGATAAAGAGAGTTAGAAGCCTTTGGAATGGAGGACTTGGCATAGGGATATTCAGAGGCAGAAGTCTTTCTCTATATTCTTGATGAGTGAGTTTTGGATAAGGAGGAGGTACATCTTTCAAGACTACTAGTAGGTTGGCATCTTAACACTCTAAATACATTCCTTTTGTATGATTATGAAAGTTTGGATTTAGAGTGTTTGTTATAGGAATGAAGTATTGTACTAATTGTCTTTTAATTTCTACCAAAGCTGAAGGATTAATCTCTATTGGAGAAGGTGGATCAAATGATTCAGGAGGCTTGGACTTTGTTAAGAATTCTTCTAGACATCTATCAACGTTTGGTATAGGTTCAGGTTTGAAACCTTTAAGAAAAGGTTTCTTCATTATTGTGATGTTTTGAGTAATGAATTCAGGATCATCAAAATGAGGGAAAGGAACTTCCAAATGAGTGAAAGGTGCATTTTGAGCTTCCATATTGAAGGCAATGGCTTCATTTATTGCTATTCTAGCATTTATTTCTTCCCAAGTCATCCTTAACTTCTGCTTAGGGTTTCTAGGAGGTGGAATAGATACATTTGGAGAGATTCTAGATGGTACTAACATGACCGGAATTGGTACTTTTAGATAAATTGGTATACATAAATAGTTCTATGATAACAACATTTCTGTATGGAGTAATGGAGGATTCAAGGGTAAAACACTTTGGAATAGTTCTAGTTTTAGAAGATGGGAGTATTTTTTGAGAGACTTGAGGAAGAGTTAGAGTGACACCCTGAGAAACTAGTGCTGGAGGAATGGATGGTTGAGAAGATGCAGATGGAGGTGGAGGAGATGGAGAGGGAAGTCTTTGTGGAGAGAATTGTGATGCAACTTGAGGTGGAGATGGAGACGTTTCATGGAGTGGTTGTGTTGAAGGTGAATGAGAAGATTTCTTGGAAGTAGTCCTCAAGGATTTAAAGATTTTGGCTATTGGGATACTTGACTCTGAAATGGAGGAAAATGAGTCACAGGACGATGAGGTGGACTCAAATGGTTGAGGATATTTCTGTGGAAGAATGGTAATAATGGGAGAAGTGGGGAGTGGAGAAATATGAGATGTGAAATGAGAAGAAGAGGGAGCATTTGAGGGATGAGCAGACCTAATGGGTGAGGCAGGTCTAGGCTTATGAGCAGGAGAGGAAGATGAGGAATGATGAGATGGGGTGTGGTGCGAGTAATGAGATTGAGGAGATCTTAGAGGTGAAGAAGATCTAAGATCATGGATAGGTGATGATGGACAAGGGGATAGAATAGGCTTGGATTGATTCTTGATGGATTCAACCAATGAGGTAAGGATATCCAACCTAAGATAGATACTTTAATGTTTCTCAGTCTACCCTCAAAGTTTATAGAAGTGGAGGATGAAGGTCTGACTAGAGAAGAAAAGGATGTTACTTCTGCTATGGCTACCTGAGTTTAATCTCTTATGTTACTGTCTTCTCTTATATTTACATTTTCTCTTCTTGTCTCATCTACTCTTGCTGTTGTCCTTCTCATTTCAGCAACAAATTCTTCTTATTCTTGTTCTTCTTCTTCTTCTTATTCTCTCAGTTCTACTCTATTAATGAGAATTGATTCAAGATTTTCCCTTACAATTTCTTACCTTACTTCCTCAGTTGTACCAGGTAGTTCTACTTCTCTTCTTTCTGTTGTTCCTACTTTAATTTTTGCTCTCTTAGATGGCTTGTTCCTTTTGGGATCTATTTTCTTCGTGCTCACTTCATTTATTATATTTGAGCTCTTAACTTCTTCTCCTTCTTCATCTGATAGGGGTACTTCTACTCTCCTTAGGAATTTTGTTAGTATCATTCCATATGGAAGGGGAAATCTTTTAGTTGTCTTGACCTAACACAAATCATTTGGAATATTTTTGCCAAGTCTATTTTCCTTCCATTTTTTAGTTCCCGTAACTTTCTAACATCTTTCTTAGAAATGTTGTCACTACCACTAGTCTTTGGAAAGATGTTATTTATGAGTAGAATATCAGCCATTGTCAAATTCATGTCAAGATAGTTGGGATGCATACTCTTTACTTCATCTTTAGTTTATGTCCCTACTAAGTCTGAAAATAGTTATTTTTTAGACTCGGGCCAATATTTTTCTTCTATTTTGCCTATAGGGAGATTCAAACATTCCCTTATACTTTTAGGAGAAAAATCTATTATTTTGTCTCCCATCCATGATTCTTTCATTTTTCAAATCATAGTTGCAGAATAATACTTGAACCATTCCCTTATATCATTTTTCACTGCAACTTAAGAAATCAGTTCACCCATGGATTATCTTTCATCTATATATTTCCATAATCAAATCATTTTCACCAAATTTCTCAAAATCAAGAATGTTTCCCCTCACAACGTTTTTCTGTTCATACACATTCAGGAAACTATTGTAGTATAATGCATTTTTTTGGAAAATTACGTCCAATAGATTATTATTTAGCCTTCTTCTCTATGAAGGAGATGCTTCTACTTCTTATTCCTCTCTTTCTCTTCTCCTAATTCCTGACTCAGCAGATGTTGATGCTGCTACCAAGCTTGATTTAGCCATTTCATCCATGTTGCAGTAGACAAAGCTATGGGCTTTGACTTAGGATGAGGATGTTGGTCCCGTCCTGAGGTAGCTCAAGAGGGTTAAAGGGTGAATTAAGCTTTTAAAATCTTGGCCAATATAAAACCAAAGTGTTGTAATAATTGAAAAATGAATCACACAGCATAGAGCGCACTGGTATTTTATAGAGGTTTGACCCTCAACACAACACCTATACCTCTCTTTAAGAGTCAGCCTCTCTCATTGTACTTAGGTTACACTAATCACCAGTTGATTTTTCCAAGCTTACCAATAAACTTATACACAAGTTTGTTTCCCAAGCTTACTAACAAACTTATACACAAGTTGGTTTTCCAAGCTTAGCAATAAACTTATACACAAGTTTGTTTCTCAAACTTACCAACAAACGTATACACAAGTTGGTTTTTCAAGCTTACCAACAAACTTATACATAGTTAGCAAACCCTTTCCTTGCTATCCCAATCGATGAAAAATGTATGCCTCTTAGTTTGTACGAAATTAAATCCAGTAGTAAAATATATAGCAAAAAATAAAGAGAATTTTAGACTCCCTTGAGTTGCTATAGAGAATAAGCTTTGAATGCAGATAGCTTTTGGTGTTGTGGAGTTGAAAAAAAACTTAATGTCTCGAAGTAAATTTTCTTTCTTTTCATAAATGACTTCTTGTCACTCACTTTAGAAAGGCCTTTCTTTATTCCTACTATCGTTGGGTTTGAATTTTATCCATTGGAAAAGACAAGGTTTACTTAATTTGAGTGAATCAATAGGATTTTCTATATGTTACAGCTTCCTTATGGTTTTTCATGTCTGAGATCTATTGAGCCATGTTTGAGTTCAATTTCCATGTCTAGAGTTAAGTTTTTGGAATTATTTAATTCATTCAGCTAGAAACTGACTATTTTACCCATGTCTTAAAATGAACCACCATGTCTAGAATTGAATTTCAGACTTGGACACGTGCTTATCTTGTAAGTGACTCTTTCTTTCATGTTTGAAAATGATTCGCCATGTCTAGATTTGAGTAACCATGTCTTAATATATTATTTCTGACTTGGATGAACCATTCAACTCGTAACACCATGTTCGGTCATGTCTTAAGGTGAATCGCCATGTATGAAAATATTTCACTATATCTAGATTTAAGTTTTCAGATTTGGATTGGCGCTAGTTGCATTTTATCGCATGAGTCCATCCTAGCTATGTACAATTTTGCATTTTTCCAGTTCCATGTCTTGGCTTCTTGTTTCAGCAATGTCTGGGTCTTGTTCCATGTCTTGAATTGGTTATGTGAAGTTTGAACTTGCTTCTTCAAGGTCCATTATTTTGCTCAAGTGCGAAAGTTTGATTTTTCTTCATTTTTAAGCCTTAATCTTTCTCTGAGTTAGGGCACAAGTTTGAATGACTTTGACAATGTTCTTGAGATATGTAGAGTTGTTTCACACATAGTTTCTTCAAAGTTTTAGTATCATTCTTTCTTATTTGAGCATTTACGTTTTCTTCTTCATATATTTATGGATCTTGTCTTTGATGTAGTTTCGTATACGTTTTCCACTTATGTTGTTTCCCTAATATACTATTTGTTACTACACACTTGGAAAATAATGATCAGTAACTTAAACTTTCACTCATAAGCTTTTGCTCATAATCAAAACTTGGCTGGTTAAATATATTCATCATCAAAATCAAGCCTAGTAAAGAGGTTTGATTCAATAATCTCTCCCTTTTTGATGATGACAAAACATTTAAGTGAATTACCTTTCAAATAAATAAAACAAGAACATACATGGGAACTAATTTGAGATTATTCATATATAACATAACTCCCCATAACTTTGTGCTTCCTCCCTCTAAAAGGTGCACTAGATTCTAATCGTTTATGTTATACAGATGGTAACTTTTCATATCATTTACTCTTGCGATCATACAAATATTTCTTCCCCTTTTTGTCATTATAAAAAATGTATATGAAATAGCATCCAAGATAAATAGTGAAATACTCAGAATTAACAAAGAAAACTTTATTTCATTTCGTTTTAGTACACATAGCATTACAAACAAAGATACACTTAAAGATATTGTAGTATACCTAGAGTGCTTCACTAGCATTGAGAAAGGTGTAGCAGGGATGGGATGGATGGAAGAAAATGTTGGATTAAAAAGATTGTGGTAGACCCTAATTATGATCCTTTGAAGCATTTGGAATCATGCATAAGCATGCATCCATTACATTTGGAAAGTCATGTTGGAGGAACTGAAGCTTTGGAATGGGAAGAAAGAGATTTCTTTTAGTGCTACTTCTCCCTCCAAGTTCTGGGCCACAAAAGGTGGTAACCTAGGTAGTTTGACCTTAGGACTCGTATAAAGATGGTTTTTCAGATCTCTAAAGAATATGACATATCATGTAGATCTTCATTTAGGCTCTTTTCTTCTTCTTCAAAAACATCATGAGATCGAGTAAATTCATCTAAGGAACTATCTCTATTTCAAAATATCATAACCACTACTTTTCCACTTCACTTCCCTTTAGTGAACTTTCTTTTTCATACATCTCCTTTTCAATTTCTCTGCTCATGATCTCTATTGTACAAATAGAATTTTCTCTGGTTTTTACTTATGTGCTGGTAGCAAGAGGATGAGGATGAGTTAAATAAGTACTGTTGCTAATAGCGAGATGGTTGAAGAGGGGCTTCTACGAGGTTCTAATAAATTTTGAATGGATTCTATTATAAATGTGTGCTAAGTTTGGTCAAAAGATAAGAATGCTAGCAAGGGATGTTTTAATTCCTATGTGAAGATGAGATTTACTCTCATAAATAAGAGTTTTCGAAGTTTAAGAAGATAATCAATAGGACTTGAAAATATAAACATAGAGATGATGTGCCAAAGTCTGGAAACATATTTTTGGATGTGAAGAATTGTGTCTAAAAGAGAGATTGAGCAAAGTCCAAATGTAACTTAGGACATGAATAGCTATGTCTGTAAATATAATTTTGGACATGAGTAGCTATGTCTAGAAAAACCTATGTCTGAAGTGTTTTAATTGATAGAGTATATGCATATTTATGTCATTTAGTGTTTAAGATATTCATTCAAATCATATAAAGTATAAAGTGATGATCAAGATGTTTTCATTATGCGAATGGATCTATCGCTCCTAGTTCTCTTCTAATCATACAAAAATCTCAACTCTGAGAGTGGTTTAGTTAAGATTTCTACTAGCTATTTTTCAATTGGTACATATTCTAAGAAAACATTGTGATTTTGGACATGATTTGTAATAAAGTGATGCCTGATTTATACATGCTTAGATCCAGAATGCATAATGGGATTCTTGGTAAGATTTATAACACTAGTATTATCACATCTGATGGGCGTATCAATAAATTTTAAACCATAATCTCCTAGTTATTGTTCCATCCAAAGAATCTGTGCACAACAACTTCTAGCTTCAACATATTCATTCAGCTTCGGTAGTTGACAATGCAACATATGTCTATTTCCTAGAGAACCATGATATAATCATGTTTCCAAGAAATTGACAAGTTCCTAAGGTCCTCTTTCTATCTACTCATTATCCAACAAATTCAGCATCATAGTACCCAATTAATTCAAAATCTGAACCTTTTCGATACCATAAACTAAGATTTGGAATATTTAATAAGTATCTAAAAATTTTTAACAGCAATAAGATGTGATTCTTTAAGATCTAACTAGAATCTAGCACACATACATATACTAAATATAATGTCTTGCCTACTAGTAGTGACATACAATAGAAATCCTATCATACTTCTATAAAGTTTTGTCATGCCCCGCCTTTCGAGGCACGATGCTACATTTTCCTCTATAATATTACATTGGGATTTCTCTAGGAACTTCCCACTTTTAGGGTGGGGGTACACCAGTGCCATTCTGTTATTCAATTAATTTTTACAGAAAATGGACAAAGTTTCACTTAAATTAGTAGTGTTTAACCTGTATAATTATTTATCAATTATAACAAAGCAACAATATGAGTTCCAAAACATATAAAAACTTACCCACAGCCCAAGATCTGGGTGAATCATGATGGCATCATATCTAATGGAATCATATCACTCTAATACAACATCAAATAAACCTATCTATGACATGCCATACATTCCATTATATATATCAAATGACATTTTCTAATTACAATTATATAAATCTGATTGAAATATAATTATACATCACTTGAAATCTTTAAATACAATTATATAATCACATACAAATTCCAAATTCACATTTCTATACCACACCCCATTTTCTATAAAATATAATAATAATCATTATCTTTGGGCCCCTTGCTTGACCTGTCAGCTAAAAATATAAATAAGAAGGCATGAGTCCGGGCAACTCAGTAAGTAGGCAAGTACTATAAAATAAGAATCAATATTCAAAAATATCATATAATCACATCCAGAACATTTTTAGAACATTTATAATCATTCCCATCATGAAAATATAATAAATGAATCCTTCTATTCAACTCAACAATCCTTAATAACAAAGCATACCCAAATCTTATTCACAATTAGATAACATGCAAAATCCATTTCTAAACTAAATTAAAAGATTTGCTATAGCCTCAGCAAACACATACCCTGTCATAATCAAATACTATTCAATTTAATCCAAAGGATATTCACTATCCATCATACAAACATCCAAGCCCAGATACAATTAAATGGGATATTTATATCCCATTCAATGTTACATTCAATCAAAAGACAAAGCCTACTTACTTTATTAAAGTATTCCCTCATCCTCTTCAAGTTCCATCTTCAAAAGTCACAATTAAATCTCCAACTCATTGTGTAAGGATCCTACACACATATATAACATATATTGAAAGTTAATTTCAAAGATAACAGTCATCAAGTCATCTGAATCCATTATACAATTTCTAAATTCATAACTATTCTTATCATTGCCCACACATGGAGCGATTATCTAACTAAATTTCCTATGAAACTCCCATTATCATAACACATATTGTAGTATGATTTTAATTCTTCCTTAACATGTATTACATGTATTCCATACTCTGCTTTTCAATCAATTCTATCTCAAAACAAGTTAATGCAACTTTAACTTTCATTATATGCCTGTAACTAGACTTATACCCATCATTCATCTTGTATAAAACATGGCTAACAAGTAGAAAATCTTATTAATAACGAATTAATCCTCTTAATTATATAATTGAGCTTTTTCTTTGCCCATTTCACTACTTAAGTCCTTCATACGAAAATCCTCTTTTCATCACTTATAACCAATAACATAGTTGGGTTTCCTAAAATCTAATTTACATCAAACACATGATAATTAGCACATTAATTCTTTCTCCCACAATCTAAACAACTAACCCATACAATTTCCCCAATTTTCACTATTTACAAAAACCTAGTTTAGTCAAATTATCAATTTGTATGCCCAATCACATTTTAAAGTACAATTAAGTATGAATAAATCATCTCCTCCTTGAGTTTAACAAGAAATCCCCATCAATGCATATCAAATTCCTTCAAAAATTACTATTCATGGTTTACTTCAAACCCTAATAGAGCAAACCCTAAATTCTCATGCCCAATTCCATTATAAACCATTATTATGCATAGATTAATCATTTCTGCTATGGTTTTACATATGAATCCCTACCAATTTGCCAAAAAAATCACTGTTTATAGTTTGCATGTAACCCTTGTTAATAGAAAATCACAAATTTGGTTAATAGAAATAACTTACCATGAAATATAAGTGTCTTCCATTCATGAATGAGAATCCATGCCCAAACCTACCATTAATTCCTTCCACTTGCAAGAAATCAAATCTTTTCTATTTCCCATCATCTAAATCATCAAAACCCAAGTTGAAAAATATGCCAGCGTGATTACTCATCTAAATCAAGTTGTTTCCTAACTAATCAAGCAAGAAAATTAGTTAAACAAGGTTTAGGATAACGGTTTTGGGTGTAGGGGGTTGGGGGTTAAAAACGTCGCATTTTCCAGTGCTCTGACATGTCATAGAACCCTTGCAGCAATAGGAAAAAGTTTTGTCATGGAAACAACTTCCTGGATAGGGAAAAATAAGCCTATCTAAAGCCTTGCCCTGGTAGGAAATTGCCTTGTCATGATAGGGAAAAGCCTTGCTATGGTAAGGACTTGCTGTATGCCAAAAAGGTTGGTTTTCAAAAGCCTTGCTAGGGCAAATAAATTCTATCTCGACACAATATTAGTAATTTGAGCGTAACTTTTACATACAATACTCAAATTACCTAATTTTTAAGGCATTGGAAAGGTAAATTCAAGGGCTACAACTTTTATGTTAGCCACGTTTCCAAATCAACCCTCAACTATGCCACAAATTTGGATAAAGTGTCCCAATTTGTTCATCTCATTATTTTTCAGTTATTTGGAGTAGTTTCAGTGTATTAGTCATAAGTTTCTCATATGATGTCTCAAATTTACAATCAAATCAGAAATTTTGGATCCATATCCATGTGATACACCATGCAAGCTATGACATTTTGATCATATAACCTGAATATTTATAAATTGTCCTTAACTGGTAGGAAAATGTACATACATAACGCCTTATCTAAAAAATTGAAGATATTCATACACTCTCCTCAATAGTAGCATTACCACTAAACATCATTTTACCCATACAAGACTTGCCATTTACACTAGGTACCACCAATTTACAATTCAATCATGCTAAAATATTTCAATTATCTTACATTAATTTTCTAATCATCCAATCAATTTTCAATATAGCATTCAATATTTTTACTTAATCTCTTCAAATTATGGAATTTACCGTAGTATAATCACAAGTTAATCCAGATAACCTTCAAATACCGTATTTATCTAGATTTACATCGTCATGATACTCAATATCAACAAGAACATATGTCCTGATAAGCAATTGCTTTCTAATTCATCTTTTCTCATAATGACCGTTCCAATTGTCTAACATAAAATTTTCCACAAAATATGGCTAATCATGCTTGTTTATGATGGACAAACAATAAAACAATTCTCATACATCAAATGGAACTACTATCATATGGATAATAGAATAAAATAAGAATTTATAGCTTAACTCTACTAAACTATTGTTCATATCTATTTAAGTCATTATTACTTCTTCCTTATCACACTCTAAACATACTTTTATTCTTAATCCTTCAACAAGTCTAGCCTACTACCAACTAATATCCTATACAAGAGGCTATCAACAAAGTGGACTCAACCATTATCAAGTGGACACAGCATCACTAGTTGTTACATATGCCATGAATGTCATGAATGTCATGAATGCCATGAATGCCATGAATGTTATGAATGCAATGGATGTCATCAATATCATGAATATCCTGAATGCTACACAAATGCCACCATACTATCACTCTAGCAGTCATCACCTCAAGGGTGTCGTGTCATTTTCTAATTGGACAGGATGGGTTGCCCCCTGTCAAGCTGTGTCAGTCCAATAGTCTAATAGTATAGGCAACATAGTCCATTTCTGGATGGATTCCATCAGAAACCAAAGAAGCCATCCCGACAGGCACATAAACCTCAAATACACAATGATCATATTCTAATAGGCTATTAATTCTATTCCAAGAGGCATACTATTCCAAGCATGCACCTTAGTCATGCATCCAACCCTCAATCAAATCGTCAATTATCAAAGCCTTAATCAATTAACCAAATTTCCACTCCTCAATCAAATAGCCAAACCCAATTTCATATAAATACTATTCTATTAGGCATCAAAAATTAAATTCAAACAAATGATATCGATTCCAAATTCAATTCCAAACAAATGATGTAGATATCCAGATCTAAAGTCAAGCATGCATTCTATTCTTATTTACAATCCAAGAATGCTTCAAATTCCCAATCACAATTTACATCATTTTATCATATAACACAATATCATCATAACATGACAATTCCACAAATGGCCAGATGAATAACCTTGGAAACAATTTCTACCTTTATCCATCCCAATTCATAACATCAACACTTTACAATAGTCCAAATTGTCAACAAATAGTATAACCACTATCCCTATCCAATCATTTATTCAATTTAACTGCTCATAAACAAAATTATTCACTAAACATAATATAATTTCAATAAACACAATCCAATTTAACCTCAGTGAAACCTAATGTCAATCAACACCATCATGGATGACATAACTATTTATTCAACTCAACATGTCCATAAATAAAATTATGTATTCACAAACTAGGTTTTCAATCAAAATTTCATCAAGGATCCACAAAGTGTCTAACATATAATCCATTACAACATTTATTCAGTTTTGAATTAAATCCATAATCCAACAAAACACAGATAAACATTTGAAAATCATATTACATCATACCATCTCAAGCTGAATTCATCAAATAACCCATAAGGGTTCATACAGTTGATTCCATTGTAATTCAATCTAATAAACAAAATTAAAACTAGTTTAATACCCAAAATATGTAAACATCTAATTATGCTTCCTTGCGCCATCACCACGCTTCCTTGTGCCACTCTAATCATAACCTATAGTTGTCACCAATATAATTACTCATTTCAATCATGCTTATGTTATTACAATACTTCTATAGTCATTTAAAAATTCATCTTCTATGAATATCAAATTTCATTCATACCAATTACACATGATCATATGCATACATAATTATCATTTACTTGACTCATAACTAATGTTCTCCCATGTTCTCAAATCATGATCAACTTATCCTTAGGCATGTCATTTCCTATCTCTGTTTTTAATATCTCATAGCCATCATGATCCTGAGCTTATCACTTAGAATCTATAAATTATCGCATAGATGAGTTCTAGGCTCTGATACCATTCTATCACGCCTTGCCTTTCGAGGCGCGACGCTACATTTTCCTCTATATTACACTAGGATTTCTCTAGGAACTACCCACTTTTAGGGTGGTTTAGGGTAGGGGTACACCGGGGCCATTCTATCATTCAATTGTTTTTTATAGAAAATGGACAAAGTTTCCCATAAATTATTAGGGTTTAACCTCTACAATTATTTATCAATTATAATAAAGCAACAATATAAATTCCAAAACATTCACACACTTACCCACAGCCCAAGATTTGGGTGAATCATGATGGCATCATATCTAATGGAATCATATCATTCTAAAACAACATTAAATATACCTATCTATGACATGCCATACATTCCATTATAAATATCAATTGATATTTTCTAATTACAATTATACAAATCTGATTGAAATATAATTATACATTATTTGAAATCTTTGAATACAATTATATAATATCATACAAATTCCAAATTCACATTTCTATACCACACCCCCATTTTCTATAAAATATAATAATGATCATCGTCTTTAGGCTCCCTTGCTTGACCTACTAGCTAAAAATATAAATAAGAAGGCGTGAGCCCGAGCAACTCAGCAAGTAGGCAAGTACTATTAAATAAGAATCAATATTCAAAAACATCATATAATCACATCCAAAACATTTTCACAACATTTATAATTATTCCCATCATGAAAATATAATACATGAATCTTTCTATTCAACTCAGCAACCTGTAACAACATAACATACCTAAAATCTTATTCACAATTATATAACATACAAAATCCATTTTTAAACCAAATTAAAAGATGTTCTATAGCCTCAACAAACACATACCTTGTCATAATCAAATACTATTTAATTCAATCGAAAGGATATTTACTATCCATCATACAAACAACCAAGCATGGATACCATTAAATGGGATATTTCTATCTCGTTCAATGTTACATATAATCAAAAGATAAAGCCTACTAACTTTATAAAAGTATTCCCTCATCCTCTTCAAGTTCCATCTTCAAAAATCATGATTAAATCTCTAACTCAATGCGTAATGATCCTACCCACATATATAACATATATTGAAATTTAATTTCAAAGATAATAGTCATCAAGTCATCCAAATCCATTATATAATTTCTAAGTTCATAACTATTCTTATCATTCGCCACATATGGAGCGATTATCTAACTGAATTTCTTGTGAAACTTCCATTCTCATAACACATATTGTAGTTAGATTTTAATTCTTCCTTAACATGCATTACATGTATTCCATACTCTATTTTTCAATCAATTCTATCTCAAAACAAGTCAATGCAACTCTAACTTTCATTATATGACTGCAACTAGACTTATACCTATTGTTCATCTTGTATACAACATGACTAACATGTAGAAAATCTTATTAATAATGAATTAATCCCCTTAATAATATAATTAAGCTTCTACTTTGCCCAGTTCACTACTTAAGTCCATTATGAGAAAATCCTCTTTTCATCACTTATAAATAATAACATAGTTGGGTCTCCTCAAATCTAATTTACATCAAACACATGATAATTAGCACATTAATTCTTTCTCCCATGATTTAAACAATTAACTCATACAGTTTTCCCAATTTTCAATATTTACAAAAGCCCTAGTTTAGTCAAATTATCATTTTTGATGCCCAATCACATTTCAAAGTACCATTAAGTATGAATAAATCTTCTCCTCCCTGAGTTTAACAAGAAATCCCCATCAATCCATATCAAATTCCTTCAAACAGTTTACTTCAAACCCTAAGAGCAAACCCCAAATTCTCATGCCCAATTCTATTCTAAACCATTACTATACATATATTAATCATTTCCCCTATGGTTTTACACATGAATCCCTACCAATTTGCCCAAAAAATCACTGTTTATAGTTTACATGTAACCCTACTTAACAGAAAATCACAAATTTGATTCATAAAAATAACTTACCATGAAATATAAGTGTGTCTTCCATTCATGAATGAGAATCCATGCCCAAACTTGCCATTAATATCTTCCACTTGCAAGAAATCAGATCTTTTTCTATTTCTCATTGTCCAAATCATCAAAACCCAAGCTGAAAAACATGCAAGCGTGATTACCCATCTAATCAAGTTGTTTCCTAACTAATCAAGCAAGAAAATTGGTTAAACGGGGTTTAGGGTAAAGGGTTTGGGTGTAGGGAAGAGAATGGAATAGAAAATAATAAAATAGAATGGGGTTTGGGGGTTTAAAAAGTCACATTTTCTAGTGCTCCAACACATTATAGAACCCTTGATGCAGTAGGGAAAAGTCTTGTTATGATAAGCACTTGCTGGACCGAGAGAAATAAGCCCATCTAAAGCCTTACCATGGCAGGAAATTTCCTTACCGCGATAGGCAAAAGCCTTGCCATGGCAGGGGCTTGCTATCTGCCAAAAAGGTTGGTTTTCCAAAAGCTTTGCCATGGCAAAGAAATTTTATCCCAACATATTATTAGTAATTTGAGCATAAATTTTACATAAGATATCCAAATTACCTAATTTTTGAGTCATTGGAAATATGACTTCAATGGATACAACTTTTATGTTAACCACTTTTTCCAAATTAGCCCCCAACTAGGCCAAAAATTTGGATAAAGTGATCTAATTCGTTCATCTATTATTTTTCAGTCAATTGGAGCAATTTTGGTGTATTAATCATACGTTCCTCATATAATGCCAGAATCAAGTGATTTTTTTTCCATTGGATAGATGATTGCATGATCCACAACTTCTATGTTGAACACTATTTCAATTTAGTCCATTATACACATCAAAATTTGATCACAAATAACCCCTTTCACAAATTCAGCATTTACATAATATACACTTGTGCTCCTTCAGTTTTCTGCCAAATTTTCCACTTTTTCTCTCATCTATCATCACTAAACTTTTAATCATTTCATTTTCAATACTTTCATGCATACTCATCTCAAAATGCTCATTCAAGTAATTAAATCTCACTCCTAAACTCAAGTAACAACCCTTCCATTATAAGGGTTTTTAAATTTCAGAATTTATACTTTTAAAAATCACCAATAGTCTCCTTTCATATAAACCACGTCAAACATCATAAAAATCACCTACCATATATCATATGCATGAAATGGAATATGTTCATGCTATTTGCCATATCATTCGAGGTCAAATGTCAAAAATCACCTATTCAGTTGTTTTCACCAATTTTTTAATACCGTAGGTGTTACAAGTTTTTAGCAAACAGATTTACCTTTTTCATTCTTGTCCAATTTGATGGAAGTTCTCATTGGGGTTCCATATTTGTCCTCATCTTCAACATTGAATTTCTTTAGTAGTTTCTTAGTGTATTTAGCTTGGTGGATGAAATTTTCTTCCTTTGCCTACTTTACTTGCAATCCCAAGAAGAAGTTCAATTCTCTCATCAAACTCATTTCAAATTCTCCATGCATAATCTTAGAAAATTCTTGACAAAGATTTTCATTAGTGGCTTCAAATATAATGTCATTAATATATATTCGCACAATGAGAATATCTTTCATAGCATGCTTAATGAAGAGAGTTGTGTCTACTTTACCCCTTGAGAATCATTTTGCAATAAAAAATTTACTTAGCCTTTCATACCGCTCTGGGAGCTTGATTTAATTCATAGAGGTTGAGCTTGAAGACATGGTTGGGATCATGAGGATCTTCAAACCCAAGGAGTTGTTCCACATATACTTCTTCATTAATGAAACCATTCAAAAATGCAGAATTTGACACATCTGGTAAAGTTTAAAATTCATGAAAGATACAAATGCCAACAACATTCTTATGGCTTATATCCAAGTAGTAGGGGCATATGATATTGTTATAAATGTAAGGTTTTGATGAAGAACAAAACTTAATTAAAGATTATGTACTAATAGTTGTTGCTAAGATTTTAGTATGCAAAATCAAGTTGCAAGTCTTAAGAAAAATGAGCATAGGAAACATATTCCATAGCGACAAGGCTTGGGTAAACAAAGAAGAAAAAGATGAAGTATCACTAGTAGACAAAGCACAAATGAAAAGGATTCAACTGTTTCCATTCGTCTATCAAATTAGAAGATTATATCTGACGAATGCAAAGCAGTATTCATACAATAGATTTTGTCTATTACAAGCAAGCCACAGTTAAGCCAATGGTCATCTAATGAAAACAGACAAAGGAGTGAAGATCTTCCAGTGGAGCAATGAAAGGATTGTGTGGCAAAGCAAAGACTTTATCCATCATAAAGTAGAGTCTTGGAAGGCTATTAAAGTTGGAATCACTCTTCCCACTACTGAAGTAGATGCATGAACCAAGAGGAAGCCAGCTCAGTCCAAATTAATGCAAAGGCTATGAACTCTTAATTTTGTGGAGTATCTTCATCTGAATTTGATAAAGTATCCTCTTGAACTACTACAAAAGGTATTTGGGATAAATTAGTGTCTATTTATGAAGGATCCTCATAAATCAAGGGAACTAGATGAAATAAGTTGATAGGAGAACTAGAGAACTTTAGGATGAAAGAAGGAGAAAGTATTTCTGAAATGTATGCTCATTTTTCTAAGATTACCAACACCTTGAAAGGTATGAAAAAGAAGTTACAAATTCTGAACAGGTAATGAAGATACTAAGAGAGTTACCAGATTCATGGAACCAAAAGATCACAGCAATAGAGGAAGCAAAGGACCTAAATATTCTTCTGGTGGACGATCTTATTAGCTCATTGATGTCACATGAGCTAATCAAGAACAAAAGGGAGGAGCCAACAAAGCTAAAGAAAAGTATTGCTCAGAAAGTGACCAAAGAAAGTAGCAGTGATCTGACATCATAATGTAAAGATGATATAGCTATGTTAGTCAAAAACGTTAAAAAGTTTGCAAGAAGCAGTAAAGGCAGCATCTCAAGGAGATAACCTAGACAACAAAAGAAAATAGCTAAAAGCAATAAGGATCTCCCCACATGCTATAGATGCGAAGAAATCAAACACATGTCTCCAGAATGTTCCAATGAAGAAAAAGTAAATATGACCGAGAGGGATGATAAAAAAGAAAAGAAACACTTTAAGAAGTCTTCAAGAAACCAAGCAAGAGGAATGTATGTGAAAAATGAATCATCAGGGAAAAGCTCAAGTGAGAAAGATGACAATGAGGTTGGACACCTCGCAGGAATATATTGCATGGCCTAGATGGAGAATGAATCTACAAAATCAATTACCATCAAGGAGCAATGCATAATGGAGTTAGAGAAAGAGTTAAACTCTTATTATTCCTATAGTTATGACTCTTCAAGCTCAAATAGCACTTGTGCCAAATGCAAAAATTTTGATAAGTTACAACAATTATACAAATCTCTCTTCATTGAGTTTGAATCACTTAGCTAGAAACTTACTCAAAAGAAAAGACACTTTGACTCAACTGTCAAAGTTAATTCCATTCTAGCAGAAAGAAACCTATCTCTGCAAAAGGAGGTTGGAGATCTGAAGAAAGAGATAGAAATATTAAACAATATGCTAAGTAAATTCTCCAATCCAGGAGAGTCTGTGACCAAGTTTATGAGAATGACTGGTCAAACTAGCAAAAAAGGACTTGGTTGTGAACAGTCAAATGACGAAAACTTAGAAAATTTTCTGGATGGACCAAGGGAGTGAATCTCATAGAAGAAAGGGAAAACTGTTAAAACATTGGAAGGTTCATGGGATATCCCTGGATAAAGAAACCAATGGAATATATTACACTCTAGCAAAGTCCCAAATAGTTGCTATTTCTGCAATAAAATTGGACATAAAGTGTATGATTGCTATACCATAAAGATGCAAGCAAAAGGTTCAAAGATAAGACGAAAATGCAAAAGATATGCACAAAATTCTACCACACACAATTCCACCAGCACCATTGGACCCAATACTTGGGTACGAACAAGGTAAGAAGAAAATTTTCTTTGAATGCAGGTAAGTCTCAAAGCTATGTTTTGAAATGCATGGTTCATGGTTAGTGGTTGTTCGAGACATATGATTGGGAACAAGAAACTGTTCAAAGAATTGAAGCCAATGGATGGAGGAACAGTAGCATTCGGCAACAATGATAAAGGCCTTATCAAGGGAATAGGTAAATTTTATGTTTTATTCAATGAATACATAGAGAATGTATTATATGTAGAAGGACTCAAGCACAATCTTCTAAACATTAGCCAATTATGTGACAAGGGTCACAAAGTTGTGTTTAAACCATCTACGTGTGTTGTATTTAGTATAGACAATGAGTTATTGTTTAGTAAAAAAAGGCATGGAAATATTTATCTAGTACAGGTAGATGATATAGTTAAAAAATGCTTAATTATAGTTAAGGATGATCCATGGGTTTGGCACAAGAGGATGGGACATATCAATATGTCAAATATCAAATCTTTATAGAAAGATAATCTTGTGATTGATCTACCAAAATTAAACTATGACAAAAATCAAATATGCAAATCTTATTAATTGTCAAAATAGACCAAAGTATCTTTCCATCCAAAACATGAAGTATCTACATCCAGACCCTTTGAACTATTGCATATGGATCTATTTAGACCATCAGACATAGTCACCCTTGGAGGAAAAAGATATTTATATGTGATAGTGGATGACTACACTAAATTTACATGGGTAATTCTCTTGACTAGCAAAGACAAAGCATTTTTAATATTTTATACATTTTCGAAGCTAGTTTAAAATGAGAAACAAATTTCAATTGTATCCATCCATAGTTATCATGGTGGTGAATTTAAGAACAGAAAATTCATTGATTTTTATAATGAAACAGGAATTTATCATAGTTTCTAATCCCCCAGAACTCCTCAACAAAATGGAATTGTGGAGAGAAAAAATCAGAAAATTCAAGAAATGACAAGAACCATGCCAAGTGAAAGTAAATTATCCAAAAGATTCTGGGGAGAAGCAGCTAGTACTACTTGCCATGTGCTAAACAGGGTTACTATAAGAGTAATCACAAAGAAAATCCCATATGAGCTTTGGAAAGGAAGAAAACCAAACATCTCATATTTCTATCCCTTTGGATGCTTATGTTATATACTGAACAATGGAAAAGATAATTTTGGAAAGTTTGATCCAAAAAGTGATGAAGCTATCTTTCTTAATTACTCTTCCAATAGTAGAGCATTTAGAGTCTATATTAAGAAAACACAGGTTATAAAAGAGTCCATACATGTTAAATTTGATAAAGAAAATATAATCCCGAGAAAGGAGTGTGATAGTAATGCAGAGGAAGCTACAACAAATATGAAGAAGCTCAAATTGAAGGATCAAGAGGATGACACAAACTATGAGGTCATAAGAGTTCAGAAAATGAAGAGTAGGTAAGAGTAGGTAATGTTCCTTATTAACCTCCTAGTGATTTGAGATTTGTTATTGCTCATGCTAGAAAACAAATCATAGGAAATGTGTATGACTGTGTCAAACAAGAAGGTCTATGCAAAATGTTTGTAGTCATTATGCTTTCATCTCTACAATAGAACTAACTAACATTGATCAAGCTTTGAATGATGAAAATGGTACTGTAGCAACACAAGAAGAGCTTAACCAGTTTGAATGGAACAAAGTATGGGAATTAGTTCCAAAACCAAAGAATATTGATGTAATCGGAACTAAATAAGTATTCAGAAATAAACTGGATGAGTGTGGGTTAGTTATAAGATATAAGACACGATTAGTTGCTAAGGGGTACTCCCAAAAAAAAGGAATTAACTTTGAAGAACCATATGCCCTTGTAGCTAGATTAGAAGTCATTAGAATACTACTCCCTTTTTCATCCTATAAGAACTTTAAGTTATTTCAGATGGATTTAAAGAGTGCATTTTTAAATGGATATCAAGGTGAAGAAGTGTATGTAGAACAGCCTCCTAGTTTTGAGAATGATGATCAACTCGATCATGTATATAAGCTCACCAAGGAATTATATGGTTTAAGACAAGCTCCAAGAGCTTGTTATGAAGGATTGAGCAAATTCTTAAGTGATCATAAATTCAAGAGAGGTACGGTTGACACTACTTTGTTTATCAAAAATATTGACAAAGATATTTTTATAATTCAAATTTATGTGGTTGATATTATATTTGGAGCTACTGATGAAAAACTCTGTCAAGATTTCTCAAAAATCATGCAGGCTGAATTTGAAATTAGTATGATGGGAGAATTGAATTACTTCCTTGGGTTGCAAATCAAACAAAGGCATGATGAAATTATGTTTGTTAATCCAAATATACTGAAGAGATGTTAAAGAAGTTCAAAATGGAAGAAATTAAGGCAGCAAGGACTCCATTGAGCACATCAATAAGGCTGGACAAGGATGAAAAAGGTAAACTCTTAGATCAAAAACTATGTCAAAGTATGATTGAATCTCTTCTTTACCTTACTACATCTAGACCAAATATTCTCTTCAGTGCATGCTTATGTGCTAGATTTTAGTCCAATCCTACATAATCTCATCTTACTATTGTGAAATGAATATTTAAGTATCTGGTCAATGCATCAAATCTAGGACTCTATTATCCCAAAGGAACTAATTTTGAACACATATTATATTTGAATGCTAATTTTGGAAGATATAAAGTTGATAGAAGAAGTACTAGTAGAAACTATCAATTTCTAAAAAATAGTTTAGTATCATAGTTCTCTAGAAAACAAACTAGTATTGCTCTTTCTATAGCAGAGGCAGAATATATAGTAGTTGGACACTCAATTATTGTGGATGAAATAATAACTTCTTGATTATAGACTAAGCTATAAAGACATACCCATTAAATATGACAACACTAATGCCATATGCTTAACAAAGAATCCTGTCCTACACTCAAGAACCAAGCATATAGAAATTAGGCATCATTTTATTAGAGATCATGTTGAAAAACATGATATATGTCTAGAATATATGCCCACAAGTGCTTAACTTGCTGATATTTTTACTAAGCCACTATCTTTAGACACCTTCTACAACATTAGAGGAGAATTAGGCATAATTAATGTGATGATCTGAAAGTAAAATCTCTAATATTTTGGTGCTTCAAATTGCAATCTTAAATATGTTGTCTTGAGGTGAAACTTTGTCTTAGACAAAGTTATTCGTATATAGTGCTCTATTTGCACTTCGTCTAGATTTTGATTTCTGAGGTCAAGTACACCTCATTTTCTTGCTAGAATTAACTTATAACTATGGTTATCACATCTAATTCTATTTTTAATATAAGTTGTTCTCTCTTTTCAAAAAGATCATATCAACGACCTCATATAGCTCCCATATTCAATCTACTTTAACCTTTGAATCACAATCCTTCTCTGCACCACAAAGATGAAACTCTTTAGAGAAGAAAATTTTAGAAGTGATCAAAGAGAGAAGAAAAGTGCATAGTGGAGACTGAAGAATCAATTCTTGCTTCTTTAGTTGTTTTCTTGGATGGATGATAATGCTTTTGTGTTCACCACTCTTCCATCCATTCTCTCAGAAGCATTTTTCTTCAAAATCTAGCTTTGCAAATACCATTCATCAATCTCATCACTACCAGATAACCCTAGTTCACATATTACCATCATCTTGGGCATTTGAAGAGAAGGGGAATGGAACAAATAAGTATATTATATCCATCTCCAACCCCTCATCTTCCCATACACCATCCAAAACTTTGATTTCTCACACTTAAAGAAACCTCTCAAAGTTTTAGATGCACATCCCCTCATCTTGTGGACACCCTCTTAGGGTCCACAACAACCTCTCTCTCTCTCTATCTCCCCAAACTTAAAATGTTTATATCTAGGTCAACCTGCTTTGTATCATAACTTGTACTGAAATGAAATTAAATAACATCTTTTTTTTTCATGTTTGGCCTATACTCACTAGGAGTGGATATTTCTTTTTGCTTCTGACAAAAAGGGAGAGAGAAGACTATGCAAATTATCTCAAAAAGGGAATCTAAAAATGCATAATCTTTAACTTATCAGGGGGAGAATATATATAAAACAAGATAGGGGAATATCAGAAGATAGCAACTTATGGAATGATTTAATGTTGCAAAAATTTTTGATCTGCATACATTAAGGGGGAGATTATCTTTTATGACATAATTTTTAATCAAGTTTTATCATCATTAAAAAGGGGGAGAATGTTGTTATAAATGCAAGGTTTTGGTAACAAATAAAACTTAATTAAAGATTATGTACTAATGGTTGTTGCTGAGATTTTAGCATGAAGAATCAAGTTGCAGGTTTTAAGAAAAATGAGCACAAAAAACATATTCCATGGTGATAAGGCTTGGGCAAAAAAAGAAGAAAAAGATGAAGTATCACTAATAGATGAAGCATAAATGAAAAGGATTCGGGTGTTTCCATTCGTCTGTCAAAATGAAAGATTATATCTGATGAATGCAAAACAGGTATACATACAACAGACTATCTATCACAAGCAAGCCACACTTAAGCCAATGGTTTTCTGATGAGAATAGTCAAAGGAGTGAAAATCTTCTAGCAAAGCAATGGAAGGATCGTGTGGCAAAGCAAAGACTTTGTCCATCATAAGTGAGCAAATGATTGTTTACTGTCAACAGACAAAGTGGAGAAGTAAGGATCATATGGTAGAAGCAAGACTTAATCTATCACATTTAAGCTAATGATTATCTATTGTCAACAGACAAAGCGGAGAAGTAGGGATTGTATGGCAAAAGCAAGACTTTATCTATCATAATTAAGCTAATGATCGACTATTATCAACAGACAAATCGAAGAAGTAAGAATCATATAACAAAGAGAAAAGGTTTATCGGGTGGAGCAACGGAGTTTTGTTTATTCATAGAAAAACTCTGCAGATAATCCAACAGACAAAACCGTGAAGAAAATTCATCTATGTCTTGAAACTTAGTCTGTCACTTATAATAGATAACCCATCAGACGAAGCAATGAAAGAAATCTATCTATACTCCAACACTCCATTTGTTACTTACAATAGACAACTCAACAGACGAAGTATTGAAGAAACAAGATATCTGTGCTTCTATAGTTCAATAGACAAAGCACTAGAAAGGATGATTCATTTGCCAATAAGCACAGACAAATCGTTGGTCTTTGCTCAACATTAACAATGTTCTTTCCTTATTAATAAAAAAGTCTACCATTGCAGCAAATCTCAAACAAAGCTTATTAAAAAACCGAAAATCATCTTCTCCAAGGTTGACATTGTAGGCATTTCAACATATGAGGATTAAGCAGAAGTCAGAGAATTCAAAATATGTCAATCAGAACATCTTCTATCACTAATGGAGCTTACTTACCACCAACAACTAGAATTACAAGCAGCTATAAATGAAGCATCATTGGAGCAGAAGGAACTAACCAAGTAATTAAGAATATCATTCAAAATCTTCTTGAGAGCATTTACTGATCTAAGCAAAACCTTTTGCAATCTTTCAAGAGTCAAGAGCTTTGCATTCAAACCTTTCTCAACTTTCTTTGAAGGCTCTCAACTACCTTTCAGAAGATTATTTACTTCTGCATTCAATTTTTAGAAACCTTCCCCTATGCTTACTGAGAAACATTTGTGCTTAAACTTCTAATATTCATTCCTTGTAAAATTCCTTGAGCTAGTGATTGAGACTAGACTCAAGATGAGTTGTGACTGTCTGAGTGCAAACAAGAGCCATTTATTCATGCCCCCTAGAGCTAGAATCTAGAAGAGTACTAGGAGCACTGTGAATATGCCCCCTAGAGCTAGAATCTAGAAGAGTGCTAAGAGCACTGTTTATGCTCCCTAAAGTTGGAATATAGAAGAGTGCTAGGAGCATTATTGTATTTCTGCTATTGAAACCCAAGACACTAAGAGAAAAGTATTCTTAGAAGAGTAAAGTAGAGTATTTACACAAACCACTATAAAAATTATTGTGTCTTATTTATTTGTGCATTTGTGGATTGAGTGATTGATTGCTAGATGAATGATTAATCCTAAAGGGGTTGAGAAATAAGTTTTGCTACTAGTCTCGCCTAATTTCTCACAACCAATCTAGATTCATCTAGTTTTTTCTTAAAGACCCATTTAATTCCTATAATTGATTGCTGATTTGGTCTTGGAACTAAAGCCCACACATCATTTCTTTTAAATTAGTCCAGTTCCTATTGCATGACTAAAATCTAGTTTTCATCTTCCAATGCATGGTGATACAATGATCTAGGTCTAACTCTATCATACACATCACTAATTACTTAGTTTTTAGGATGACCATGCATGAATCTCCATTCTCTAGGAAGAGAACAATTACTTTCTTTGTATACCTCACTAGTGGATGATTCAAATTGTCTATTAGCTCCATTCCTTGTTGTTTCTGTTTGTAAAGTTTGTTTGTCTTGATTTTGCAAGTTCATTCTCTCTACATTTATTGTAAGTTTGTTTACTTCATCTACAAGATTCTTTAGTCTCTTAAATAGTTAAAAGATTCATCAAATTTGACATGAATAGGTTCTTCTATAGTTCTACTACTCAAATTGTAAATTCTTAAAGCTTTACTAAAAATGTAATAGCCAAGGAATATTCCTTCATCAAATTTACTATCAATTTTTTCAATGTTCCCCTTTCCATTGTTGAGAACAAAGCATTTACAGCCAAAAGTATGGAAAAAAGATACATTAGGTATCTTATCATAATATAATCAAATAGAGTTTTGTTAAGCATTAGACTTGTATGAGTTCTATTTATAATAAAACTAGCAATATTCATTGCCTCTACCCGGAATTATTTAGCAAATTTTATTCACTCAACATAGTTCTTGTCATTTCTTTTAAGGTTTTGTTCTTCCTTTTTACTACTCCATTTTGCTGGGGTGTTCTTAGTGCAGAGAAAGTTTAAAAGATACTATTATTTTCACAGTAAGCTATGAACTTATGGTTTTCAAATTCTCCACTATGATCACTCCTATTGACAATAATATGAGAGCTTTGTTCATTCTGCACTCTCTTGAAAAAGATTTCAAAACATGAGAAAGTCTCAACTTTGGATGCAAGAATCATTACCTAGGTATATCTACTATAGTCATCAATAATGACATATGCATAATGTTTCCCTTCAAGAATTTTGATTCTAGTTGGTCCAACTAAATCCATATTTAGCAATTGAAGTGGATTGGTTGTGTATACTTCATTGTTTAGCTTGAAAGATTCTTTTGCATGCTTTCCTTTCAAACATGTATCACACAAGTGTCCTTTATCAAATTTTAGTTCAGGTAAGCCAACTATAAGATCTTTTCTATACAGTTTTTCTCTCATGTCTTTGTTAGCATGTCCCAACCTTCTATGCTATGACAGGGACTCATCGTGATTAATAAGACATTCAACTTGGATATCAAATAAGTCTATTATATACACATTTTCATTCCTTTTGCCTAAAATTACAATTGCGTCATTCTGATCTATGACTAAATAAAAGTGAGATTAATACATAATCTTGTAATGACTATCACAAAACTCACTAATACTTGGAAGATTATGCTTTAGTTCCTCAACTAGAAGTACATTTGAAATATTAATAGAATGTGGTTGTCCAACTTACCAATCCCAACCACTCTACCTTTCCCATTATTTCCAAAGGTTACCGTTCCACCATGTCTTTCTTCAATTCAATTAATAGCTCCTTCTCTCCTGTCATATGTCTTGAGCAACCACTATCAATGTACCATTTGCTACTTCTTATGGCTTTCAAACACACCTACAATGATAAAATTAGGCTTTAATCTTTGGTACCCATTTGGGAATGGGTCCAGGTGGGTTAGTGGCATTAAATTTTGGTACCCCTTATTCTTTCAGTGCCTCTATTCTAATTTTAGGAGATTGTATTGAATTTACTAGTTCTACAACTGTCTTAAGAATCTAAACCATGATAAGTTTGGTCCTTTGTTTTCTTCTAGAGTTGTAGTTATTTTTCTTATATTGTTGACCACCTTTACATTTTGGTTTCATTCTAAACAAGGTAGTTAAGGTTTGTCTCAAGGCATTATTTTTTGCCTTAAGCTGCTCAAGTTTTTGAATGGTGAATTGATTATTCTTGAGCTTACTGTTCTCATATTTTATCTTGGAGCATTCATTGGTTACTTTTAATAGCTTCTTCTTTGTCTCCATGTATTTGGTCTTCATAGCCTTGAAATTGATATATATTTTCTTCTAATTCACCAAGAAAACTTTAATATTCAAGATTGGAAGCTACTTCATCTTTGTAGATGGCCATGAAGCTGATTTCGGTGTGATATTATCCTTCATCTTATTTTGTAGGTGACAATCTACTAAATTTTGCTTCATGTTTGTCTTCGCTATCTCTTGCACTTTCTTGCAACATATTTTTGATCATTTCCCAGGTTACAAGTGCTTTCTTTTATTTTAGTTGTTTGTGTTTTTTATTTTCAAAAAATGAATTGTGCTTTTTGCTCTATTTTTTTCCTTGTCTCTTATCAAGTTCTTGGCAATCATAGCTCATGTGGCTAGTTTTGCCACAATTATAGCATGTAGGAACATCTTTTCTTTTGTCTTTGCTTCTAAAATTTCTGGAGTTACTTCTAGTCTTTCTTCTAAACATGGTTCTAAATCTTCCTCTTAGCATAGCCATGTTATCGTCATTTTCAGCATCACTTGTTGATGTTTCACTTTTTGAGTCATCTTTTGATTCATCTCTCACTATTATTGATTTCTTTCCTTTTAGTTCTTCTAGAGCTTTCAGCTTCATTAGAACTTCATGAGTCATAAGTGAACCTATTAGATCTTCAACTTTCATCTTGTTAAGATCTCTTGCCTCTTGGATAGCTATGACTTTTACTATCTACTATCTTGGTAAAGATCTTATAATGTTTTTCACCATTTTTGGTTCTTCATGTTTTTCAACAAGATCGCTTAACCGGTTGGTGATCTTTTGAAATCTTTCAAAAATTTTTGATATTGTTTCATTATCTTGCATATGGAAGGCTTCATATTTCTACACAAGTATATTAATTTTGGTCTCCTTGACCTGATTAGTACCTTCATATGCAACTTTTAGCTTATCCTAAATTCCTTTTGCTAAACCACAAGCAGAAATCTTTTCAAACTCAAAAGGTGATAATGCATGGTAGAGGCTATTCTTAGCTTAGCATCTCTCTCTACTAATACAATATCTTAAGTAGTAGATTTGTCTTCTTTGTTCATGACAGTCTTTCCATCTTTGATGATTTGCCATAACTTATAATTAGTAGCTATCAAAAAATTTTGCATATGCATTTTTAAGTACCCATAGTTGGTGCCATCAAATAATGGGGATCTGGTTGTTGACTATCCTTTAACTGTGGTGTTGTAGATAATGTTGTCCATAGGGATCGAGCATTTAAAATCTTGGCCAATGAATAACTAGTAATCAAGGTTAATTGTTGAAGCCAGCTTTGATACCAATTGTTGGTCCCATCCTAAGGTAGTTCAAGAGGGGGTGTGAATCGAGCATTTAAAATCTTGGCCAATATAAAACTAAAGTATAATAATTGGGAAATGAATCATGTAGCATAGATCACACTAGTATTTTATAGAGGTTCGGGCCTCAGCACCCTACTCCTCTCTCTGAATCAACCTCACTCACTGTACTTGATTTCACTAATCACCAATTGGTTTTCCCAAGCTTACCAAAAAACTTATACATAGGTTGGTATTCCAAGCTTACCAACAAACTTATACAAAAGTTAGTTTTCCAAGCTTACTAAGAAACTTATACACAGTTAGCAAGCCCCTTGCTTGTTATCCCAATTGATGAAAAATGTATAATAATAATGCCTCTTACATAAGCTAAGTTTGGACGTAATTAAATATAGTAGTAAAATGTATAGCAATAAATATAGAGAATTTTAGACTCCCTTGAGTTTCTGTAGAGAACAAGCATTGAATGCAGATAGCTTTTTTGCACTATGGAGTTGGGAAAAAGTTAATGTTTGGAAGTAAATGCTCTTGATTTTAAAAATAACTTCTTCTCACTCTCTTTAGAATGACCTTTCTTTACTCCTTTTATAGTTGAGTTTGAATTCTGCCCATTGGAGAAGATGACGTTCATTTAATGCGAGCGAATTGAAAGGATTTTCTATCCATTGGAGCTTTCTTATGTGTTTTCATGTTTGTGATCTGTTGAGTCATGTTTGAGTTCAATTTATATGTCTAAAGTTAAGTTTTCAGACTTGCTTAACTCATTCAGCTAGAAACTGACTATTTTACCCATGTGTTAAAATGAAACACCATGTCTGGAATTAAATGTTCGATTTGGACTAGGGCATGGATTGTAACTAACTCTTTATTTCATGTCTAAAAATGATTTACCATGTCTGGATTTGAGTAGCCATGACCAAAATTATTATTTCAGACTTGAATGAACCATTCAGCTTGAAACACCGTGTTCGGTCATGTCTTAAGGTGAATCGCCATGTATGGAAATTTTTCGCTATGTCTGGATTTAAGTTTTTAGACTTGGATTGGCACTAGTTGCATTTTGTCACATGAATTGATCCTAGTTATGTCCGATTTTTGCATTTTTGCAGTTTCATGTCTTGCCTTCTTGTTTCAACAATGTTTGAGTCTTGTTCCATGTCTCATAATTGGTTATGTGATGTTCAAAACTTGCTTCTTTAGTGTCTATTATTTTGCTGGAGTGCGAAACTTAGATTTTTCTTCACTTTGAAGACTTGATCTTTGTTTGACTTTGGACACAAGTCTGAATGACTTCAATAGTGTTTTTGAGATACGTGGAGTTGTTTCACACACTGCTTCTTTAAAGTTTTAGTATCATTTTTTTCTTATTTGAGCATTTATGTTTTCTTCTTCATATATTTGTGGATCTTATCTTTGATGCAGTCTCATATGCATTGTCCACTTATGTTATTTCCTTGATATATTATTTTTTATAGCATACTTAGAAAATAATGATCAATAACTTAAACTTTCACTCATGCACTTTTGCTCATCATCAAAACTTGGCTAGTTAAATATGTTCATTATCAAAATCAAGCCTAGTAAAGAGGTTTGGTCAATAGAGAAAGAGATGGATTTAGGGATTCTTCTGAGTAGAGCTTTGGTGAAATGTGAAAAAATAGAGATGGAGAAATGAGTGACAGGGAGACGTTTAAATGTTGCGGGAAGCTAAATCATCTTCTCTGTGGATGGAGTTTTAGACAAAGGAAATGAAAGATGATGTCTGGTATGAAGTCTTGAAGAGATCTTGCTATTTATCTTAGGTTTTTAAGACATTTTAGACATGGAATAGATTTCAGACATGGAGACTGAATTTTCGGACATGGAGAGGAATTCTAAAAATGGACTAAATTTTAAGCGATAGACAGCGTGAGTTTTGCTGCAGGGTCAAGGATATGAAATTTATATAATGTTTGATGGATTTATTTAATGTTTAAAATATTATTTAGAATAATTTAACTATGAAATTGAGTTAAATGATCAATTAATCTTTCATTATCATATATCATTCGAAAGCATATATGGAATGAATGATTATTAGGCACATAAAGATATGACATTAAAATTCATAACTGAGAGCATCACATATTAATCATATATAAGTCGTGCATAATAATCTAATGTGCTTAGCTCGCTATTCCCATTATGTGCATTTGAGCAACCATGATTGGTATATCACAAGTTTTATCTTGTGGTCCTCAAGCACACCTGCACTGAATGTTATGTTAAGTCTTTTGGTACCTATTTGGGAATGGGTCAGGTGGGTTAGTGGCTGCATACTTTGCTAACCATGACTTCCTTTGCATTTACAATATTTGTAACATTTTTGGGGACCCAAATTAGATTCTATTTGGGCTTGTTCCAGAATAATCATTACTTTTCTTTTGTTGTTATCCACCTTTCCTCATTGGTTTTAGTTTAAATAAGGTGGAGGTCTAGAAATGAATTGTCCCTCTACAAGTGTATTTTGGAACATTTTGGCCATTGGGATCTCTTCAAGCAGTTAAGTTAATCAAGACTCATTGCTGAAGCCTTCTTTAATACCAATTGTTGGTCCCATTTAGGTGGTAGCTCAAGAGGGGGGTGAATTGAGCTTTTGAAATTTTCTGGCCAAATAAGATGAAGTGCTATAATCCAAAGTATATCAAATCATGTAGCACATAAACAAGTTTATTTTTAAAGTGGTTCGTCCCACCTTGGTACATACTCCACTCTCTCAGTCAATCTCACTCACTGTACTCGGGTTCCACTAATAACTAGTTGGTTTTTCCGAGCTTACCAACAAACTCTTACACAGATTCATTTTCCAAAAGCTCACCAATAAACTTATACATAGGTTGATTTTCAAAGCTCACTAACAAACTTATCCTAGTTGGTTTCTAAGCTGACCAACAAACTTATCCCAGTTGGTTTGCAAGAAATGTATAATAATAAAAGCCTCTTACATAGGCTGAGTTTATACATAATTAAATGTAGTAAAAATAAAATATATAGGAATAAATACAAAGAATTTCAGACTCCCTTATGTTACTGCAGAGAATAAGCTTTGAATGCAGCTAGCTTTTTGGCATTGTGAAGTTGAGAGAAAACTTACTGTCTAAGAATAAATGCTCTTGTTATTCTTCTCTTACTGTTCTCAAAGATATCTAATTCTTCTAACTTATTTGAATTGGCTTTCTTTAGTCATTTTATAGTTGAACTAAAATTCTTCCCATTGGAGAAGGCTACATTCATTTAATGCGAGCGAATCGATAGGATTTTCTGTCCGTTGGAGCTTTCTCGTGGGTTTTCATGTTTGAGATTTGTTGATCCATGTCTAAGTTCAATTTTCATGTCCAGAGTTAAGTTTTTGGACTTGTTTAACTCATTCATTTTGAAACTGACTACTTGGTCATGTCTTAAAATGAACCATCATGTCTAGGTTTGGAACATTCATGTCCGAAATTAAAATTTTAGACTTAGACTGGTGCTTGGCTTGCAACTGACTTCTTTCTTCTATATCTGGAAATGATTTGCCATGTCTAGATTTAAGTGGCCCTGTTTAAAATTATTATTTCAGACTTGGATGAACCATTTAGCTTGAAATAACATATTCGGTCATGTCTTAAAATGAATCACCATGCTAGAAATGCTTCGCCATGTCTAGAATTATAATTTCAGAATTGGACTATTGTGAGTTGCTTATCTACATGACTAAGCTTTGATTATGTTCCAAAATGAGATGATTGTGTCTGATTTTTAGTTTTGTGATTGGAGTTATGATTTTGGGCTTTTCTTACAATGCTAAAGTCCAAGTCTTAGCACTTTGAATTTCCAGATTTGGAGTTCCAACATCTTGATTTCTCAGTGTATCAGTGTCTGAATTTGAGTTGCATGTTTGAGTTATTCAAACTTCTTTTCTTTGTCAATGATGTAAAAGTTTTTGTTTTTGCAATGTTGGAGCCTTAGCTTGAATCTAGATTATGTCCTAGCCTTGGTGTTCATTTGATTGATTTTGGCAGCATCCTTATGTGTGTCCAAATTATCTTTTAAGCTTGATTGATGCTAGACATACCCTTCAACTAAAAGTTTGGCCTAAAATATTTGTCTTAAGCAGTCTAGATGACATTTATTCAGTTGAAATTCTTCAAACTCATTGGGTTTCTTTACTTAATGACTTTTGTTGGTCCCGTCCTAAGGTAGCTCGGGGGGGGGGGGGGGGGTGGGACGGTGAATTGAGCTATAAAAATCC
>JAYJMB010019919.1:0-27292 GCA_036873735.1 Pouteria campechiana
GTTTTGGATTTGCATTCAAGTGAATTTAGTTTTTGGGTAATTTTTTTTGAAATTAGGTATAATTTTGATGAGCATCACTTTTGGTGACATAGCTAAAGAAAATCCAAGAGCAATTATACTAACATGATGGAAATGAATTGGATGGATTCTCTCTTGATGATCAATAGCATATACTAATTTTTTTTTTTACCATTGCACATAATTTAGAAGGAAGGATAGATGCTACCTTATGATTTAATGATTCTTATGATAAGTTTTCCTTTTTCATGACTAATGAAAATTTCATTAAGCACATTATGTTATGATCATGCAAAGTGTATGTGGATTAGTTGATGATCTTGTAAATTCAATGACTTATTTTGGTTGACATGAGCATGCTAGAACTTATTTGATTATCTCTTAAGGCAAAATCTTAGATAACATGTTTACTTGGAAATGATTTAGGCATTCTTTGATTGGTTTGAGCCTTTCAAGCTAACCAAGTACATTCAATGTCACTAGTGCCTCCTTTGAACCTTAATGAAAGAATGACATGCAATGCATGTGAAAGACCACCATTCAATTTTTTTTATTTAGCCTCATCATCTAGACCCTTTCAACCTGAAAAACCATGTTTAACTTATAAGAGATATATTCTATGCATAAGTTTGTTAGAGAGGTATAATAGTGCAAAAGAAGATAAGTTCAGGGGTGTTAAAAAGAAAAAGCCACAAAGAAGAATGCCAGGAGGAAAGAGGGGATAAAAGGAAAAGAATCAGAAAGGATTTATCCTACAATTTGGGGGGATCATATCTCCATGAACTCAAAAGAAAATAAGTTTGGAGATGTAGTAGTAATACAATCCATAGTTCTGGAAATCACATTCTAATGAAATGTAAAAGAAAAATAAGTTTAGGGATGTGATAGTAATATAGCCCATAAAATAGATAGAACCTTCAACTAAAAGTTAAGAGAGTGAACATTCATATATAATTTAGTTATGATCTCTTACTTTGTAAATTCTTATTTCTTTTCTTTGTTACCCAAACCCAATGTAACAACTAGGGTGTTAATTTTTGGGTAATGATGTATTGGATGTTGAATCATACATGTATTGTGATAGAATGATTATACAAATGTATTACATATGATTTTGATGACAACAAAACTTGCACTAAACTTGCATTATGCTGATGGTATTGCTTATATTAGAAAACTAGAAATAGAACTATACATATGCGTAGTATGTACAATTAATTTTGATCCATGTGCATAAATTAGTTACTTTATAATGATAATGATCACATAATTGTGATAATCAAAACATTGCCTAAAAGTTGTATCTGAATTACTCATATAAGCTATTAGAACACTTTTGAAATATTTCAGAAACTTTAACAGTATTTTAAAAGTTATTTCATCACTCTGAAGTATGTCGGAAGTAGTATAGAAAATCTATCGGGACACTAAGACTACATCAAAAATCACACAGAAGTTCTATAACACTTACTCAGAACTTTTGTCTCACAAATCTGATGAATCCAGAACTTCTGCACTTCAAAAGCAATTTCTGCAAAACTTCTGAGATCATTAACATAGAAGTTCTATTGAACCTCTATTCCACCCAAAACCTCTATGTAAACTCCACAAAACTTTTGAGGTAAAACTATGCAATTTCTATGTCGCACAGAACTTCCATCACACTACCACAAAAGCTCCGTTCCCTACTAAAACTCTTTAATTCTGAACATATATAAGAAACTCTAAAGAATTTCTTCAGAGGCTCAGAAGATCATACGTAACATGTTTCAAAAATTTTGAAATGAATTTTTCAACAATCTATTTGTAAATCCAATTATAAATACTTTAGAAGAGAATATAGGCATTCTAATGTATCCTCCAGCTTCCAATAGCAAGCAGACATGCATACTTTGCTATAATTTCAAATGTTTTGCTATAAGATGGAATTGTCATAATGCACAATGAATTCATCTATGTTTATCTTCCAAGAGTCTCTTGTATATTTAAGATTACTTGATAAACGAAGAAAAATAATCATATGATCCATTATGCAATCATCCTTATTAATCATATGTTGGATCGTTTATGAATATATACATGTTCAACGTGGAAGTATCAACTTATGAAAGAAAGAAATCGTAATTGGATGAGTTTATATAAAACATATAGATTAAAGAAAATATCCATACTTCATAACATATGTATATTATGAATGGATAATTATAGAATGATTAATGCACTTCAAGGAAACATATGTATGATTATTCAAGTATGTCTTCAAGAATTGAGAAACATGAAAACATCATTAGTAGATGTAAGAATAATAATATGCTTAAATATATTTATCTTTCTCAAAGCACAAATTCATTTTGGCTATCCATGATCTATAACTTATGAAAATTCATTTTTGGATATTCATATTTGAATCATTATTTTAGTATATTTTGTCTTTACATAGTATATACATGAGCTTCAAAGAAATCATGGGTGTATGAACAAATGAATGACAATATGCTTAATACACTCATTCTTTACAAAAGATGAATCAAATATTTGATCCTTGCTTCTAAAATCATATATACTATATGTGGACAAATATATTTATATTTGTAATGAAAAACGTCAAAGTTTTAAAAAGTGGCAGAATACAAAAACTCAAGTAGAGGACGGCAGCCGCCTGTCATACCGCCTGCCAATGGACAAACGGATGACTCAAGACTAAAGCCTAGAAACCAAACCACCTGGCACATCCGCAATCGCCTATGCCTACTCCTTGGAAGCACAATAGGTATAACAGTCGCCTGCCATACCGCCTACCAAGAGATAGTAAGGTGCACATGGAAGAAAAGCTAGAAATCGACCACATCCATATGGCCCCATTCGCCTGCCATATTGCCTATCAGGAGATAGTAAGGTACACTTGGAAGAAAAGCCAAATATTGACTGTAGCCGCATGGCCCGACCGACTACCATATCACCTAGAGCACAGCGGCTTGGCCTAGGTGCCTACCATACCACCTGTTGATGCCCAATGGTAAAAAATTCAAATGTTGCAAGTAACATAACTTCAATGCTTCTCATCCAATGATCAATTTTTCAAGATCTATTTAATGAGCAATTGAGCAATGTTTGAAAAACAACAAAGAGGGCAATAAAAGAGTAAAGAAAAATAAGAAAAAGAGAGAAATCATCTTGTAAACCTTAAGGCCAAGATCTACTAGTTTCATATTCCAAAAGAGCTTTCATTCTTCAATCTCCTTCAAGGCCAATCTCTCCACAACATAAGGGAAGACCTTCTGCACCAAGAAGAATTGCATCTAAGGTCTTCATCAGCGCTCAACAAGAAACACGTCAAAAAGTGTAATTACTCATTTCATTTATTTCATTTGTATAAGTTGCTAGTTAACTTAAAAACTAGTGTTAGAGTTGTTGATGAGCTTATAAAAATCAACATTGTTAGAGTTATTGGTGAGTTTGTGAAAACCAACATTTGTTAGAGTTCTTGGTAAGCTTGTGAAAACCAACATTATTAGAGTTGTTGGTATGCTCGTAAAAACCGATATAGTGAGTTTCTGGTGAGCTCGATAAAACCAATTTATGAGTTCTTGATTAGCTCAGGAAAACTAAGTATGATTCTGCAGAAGATTAGTGGAACCTGAGTGTAGCAAGTAAAGCTAACTCAGAGAGTGGAGTAGGTGCCAAAAGAGGGCCCAAACCATTATAAGTTGCATGTGCTATCTATGCTTGATCTTTCTTGTATATTCTTACTTTCTTTATCCATTACTTCATTTTGATTAGCGCGCCAACATAAAAAAAGAAGGATTTGATCAAACAAGGGTTAAAGAAGTAAATTTTATAAAACCCAATTCACATCCCTTCTTGGGTTCTAGCCAATCCTATCGAGACTAACAAGTGGTATCAAAGCACGCTACATAAATAATTGTAGTGATCTATTTAACTAACTCAATAATGTCTACTATCATATTTTTTGAAGGATATTCCATCGCACAAATTCTATACTTTGAGAGAATGCGTTTTGATCAATGGAAAAAGAGGATAGAAGTAAGCCTTATGGCCAATGATTTTGAAAAGTGGAAAGCTATCTTTATTGGTTAAAATGAAGATGATGAAAGAGCTAAGCAAGTAAATATCAAAGCTAAAAATACTTTGCTAAATGTTGAATGCTAAATGCCCACCATCTGTAATCATGTCTCGACCAATAAAAGTGCAAAAGATACAATAGACAAGTTAAAGGCTATTTTTGAAGGGCCAATTGATTTGTTGCCAAATGAAACTAATATTTCTGCTAACAACAACTTGAATGCAATAAATCATGAAACAATGGAACAATATCCTCAAGAAAAAGGAGAAAAGAAAAATGATCAGTTTGTGAAAGCAGAAGAAGAACTACTACTAACTGAAGAGGAGCAATCTTGAAAAGAGAGTAGAATTTCAAATTCAAATTGAAGAATAAAAGGATGAAGCAGTTAAGGAATCCTTTCAAGTTAAGGAGAATCTATCTAAAGAAGATAAAGTTGATAAAGAAAGACCTGTAATTCAAAGCAAATATCTGAAGCAAGTCAAAGAAGAAAAAGAAGTGAGAAAAGGGAAGAGAAAGATAGTTGTAGAAACAAGAAAGAAAAAGAAGTATTTTACTCTTAAGAACTTAAATGATTTCTTCTCACCAAAGAACTATGAAATAACAAAGGAAAATGAAGAAAAGATAAAACTCCAATTTCCTTTAAAAGACAAAAAGTTTCTTGACTCTAGTTGAAGAAACATGTATCCCATAAAGTCAAGGAAGATTAGGTAAGTGCAGGTATGACAACTCCAATGGAACTTTTTTTTTACTTGATGTCTATATTTTGTGCATTTATTCTTTTGTCTCAAATATCTCTTGACTTTAGAATTTAGCTTAAAAATATACATATATATATATATATATATTTCATATTATAAAACTATAACAAGAATGTAAATTCTAGAAACCACTTGAAATAGGGCTTACCAAAGAAGCACATAATGTATCTAAACTTTAAAACATTATACAATCGTATTATGCATATATAAATCCATGTCTAAAGAAAGTTTATCAACACAAATCTTCATGATATAATTCATAAATATTCAATAATAGCAAATTTGGAACGGAATGCTTTCATACATCGATAAGAAGTTGCCTCAAATCCCAATAAGCTTAAAAAGAATTCTTTTTGGAAGCTACATTAAAAAATAATTATATATTAATAAAATTTAAGTATTAACAAAAAGAGAAATACTCCAGGTCATAAATGATTAACTATTTTTAGTCAAATATGAATTAAAACTAGTAAAATTCAAATGCTGCAATCATGAAATTTAAACAGAGAAAATCTCCACATAAATAATATAAGCAATGAATAATTTGCCCAAGATAATGTAGTTCATATTTTTGCCAAGCAATCTAATTTCTTTTTACATACCAAGGTACTAAACAGAATATTGCACTAGTTAAAATATTATATATAGAACATATCTATTTGAGCTCATTATTGATAAAAAAAGTGCAAGAATATTCTAAATGTATGCAATTCAGATGAAATGAAAAAATTCTTCAAGAAGCAAAATCAATGCAGCTACGTCCAAAGATATAGAAAATTCAGAGTTTAGTTTTGATGACAAAGAAGGAAGCTTCGGATGTAACATCAGAGGAGTCAACATGATGCTTTGGAGACTCTGAAAAATATCATTGGAGGCTCTAAAAAATGTCTTCGGAGGCTTTGAAACTTATCTTCAGAGGCTATGAAAATGTCCCATCAGAAGCACTAAAAGCATAACTTTGGAGGCTCCAAAATGGCATAACAAGGCAACACTAAGTGGCATTTAACAAAGCATTTTTAAGTAGTCAGAAAAATGAGAGAAAGCTGCAACAGCTAAGATATTTTTCAAGGCTCACAAAAGAATGATTGAAGCAACAATGATTCCAAATTACAAGTGCTAAAACAAAAAATCAAGTTTAGCATCTTCACTTATGAGCTCAACTACAAGCATCTACAAAATAAGTAATGAAGGAAGATATGTTGCTCAACTTGATAATTTTGTAAGAGAATCATGCTTTATATGTGTATATACTATAGATGTCTCTGAAACAAATGGGTTGATTATGATAATTGAGCTAAATCATTTGAGATAAAACATTCTAAATATCAATATATGAAATTGAGTAATCTATAATATTGTTACAGTCCCAAGGCATAAATTAAGCCTATTTGGGAAACCTCAAGGTATAAGGTCTCGAATAGAAATTTCATTCATAGTCATTCCTTCTATAATTATTATTAAGGTAAAAATCATTAAGGATAAATCAACTTGAATAACTAGGTAAATTTTGATAAAATGAGTTTTTGCACTACCTCATTCTATGCCATATTGTTATTATTCATAATTATTATGGATACAAAAATTATTTTAGTATGCTTAAGTTGAAAGTATATAATCAGAAAAATGATAAGTACATAATGTTGAAAATGTCTGATATGTATATCTTATTTTTTTTAAATGAATGCCTAATATTTGTGATGAATGGATTGAATGATTACTATATGCTCTATAATGATTAATCAAATAAATAAAAAAGGGAGGAAAGGGAAAACAAATATCTATGAGGGTGAATAGAATAATATTAAAAAAAATCATAATATATATTAGAATTTTTTTGGAGCAATATTGCCTGTTACCACAGGCGCCCATGACTTCAAGCACCTGTTCTCACAACTGCCTGCCATTTTGAAACTCTTAAAACCCAGCATGTCGAATAGGGCTTATTCTCATTCCTTCTTTCCTTCCTAACCTCCTACGACTAAAAAGGGCATGTGCCTGCAATTCCTAAGCCTCCATTAGAGCCATTTCACTAAGCTTCTATCTTTTTCATTACACTCCCATATCTCAATGGCACCAAAGGTCGCTGTTTCCAAAACCCAAAGAGGAGCGAAATGACTTAGGACTCGTGGAGGAGCATCTGCTTCCCAGCCTTCAACCTCTAGAAGCATAAGAAGATCTCAAGCCACAGATAATAAAGGTAATCTCCCTTCTCAACCTAATGTGAATATTGAAGAAGAAGAGAATGTAGAAAGAGGTGAAGGAAGGCCAAAGAAATTTGATTTGAGCACGTTACCAAAAGAGGTTGATGAAGAAAGGTTCTAATTGTCAAATTTGAACCAATGGATTTACCTGCATATTACTTTGGCAATGAGGACAAGAAATTCAAATTTTATACCTCAATGCTTAGCAGACCTATTTATATTCAGAAGAAGATTGATCTGGATTTCCTTGATAAATGCAAATCTGACATTCGATCAATGTTAAACTATCAAGGGTGGACTGAATTAATGAAATATGAAGCACCAATCTTCAAAGAGCTAGTTCTTATATTTTACTTCAATTAGAAAGATAGCTCTTATGAATCTATGGTTAAAGGTGTGAAAATAAGTTTTGGAACAAACTTGTTATCACCAGAAGAACACCTTGGAGAAATACTAGGTGTGCCAACCATAGAAGATGAGGAAAACCTGAAAAAGGAAGATATTTTCAATAAACTATTTTCAAGTACAACCTATACATCTACCCACACTTACATGAGAACAAGAGACTTAAGCATTGAGCTCAGGATGCTTAGAAAAGTCTTAGAAAATATGTTCACACCTAAGCTTAGAGGAAGAAAGCAAGGTATGATAAACGAAGCTAAAGTTTTGTGGAAATTATACACCTATCAAAAGGTCAGTTTGTCAAACCTCATGTTCACTGCATTTGGGCACTTACCATAGAGGACAGACCACATAGTTTCATATGATGTATGGATGATAAAAATCTTCGAGTATTTTCATGTTCTAGTCAATGGGGAGTCTTACATACACATGTCTACATTAAATAAGGACTATGTCGGAGCAACACTTCTAAAGAGAATGGGATCAGGTTTTCAGAATATGTGGCAGAAATGAAGGAAAAGAATGAAAGAGAGATGGAGGAATATGATGAGGAAGATAATGAGGAGAGTGATGAAAATGAAGAGGAGGAAGAAGAAGACATGGGTGAAAGAGTACAACTGACATAAGCAGTTCCATTGCAGATAGACAATTCTCACCTCCCAGAACTTCACCTGAACTCATTCTTCAAAGGTCTTCTATATATGCTTTGTTGTCTCTAGAAGTAAAGGAACTAAGAAAGGAAGTAGGGGAACTAATAAGAGAAGTAAAGGAAGAAATAGGAGAGTTGAGAAGAATACAAGAAAAGATAGAAAAGAAGATAGATAGTTTTCTCTCTCAGTTTGAGACTTCCCATCCTACACATAGAGCTGATCCCACTTCACCTATTAAGGATCCGAACCTACTTTCAACATAGAGGAGTTTACGTCCATTAGAGACACCACTCAGGGGGAGCCTGCTTCTTCTAGACCATCTACAGATCCTCATACCTCTTAGAGAGATTTTAATCCTTTCAGTTATACCTTTTTGAGAAAAGCATAACTTGGATGTTTTAAGTATTTTGTGATCTTCATGTATCTCTCTCTAAAAATGTAATGAATAGTTACAAATCAAGTGGCATCACTTTATAATACGAATGTTTTTTTATGGAAATAATGTTTATTTATGACTCTAAGTTTCATGACATAAGTGTTTAGTTATACAATATGATTTAGGAATTTCTACATTCATATCTATTAAATCTTGTTATGATGATCCATATCACATTAATAATCCATATTTTAATGAACAAATGATTAAAAAGTAACTCATTTTGCAAGAAGTACATTAGTTAGCATGAAAAGTAAATGTCCATTACATATTACTTAATGTACATCCTGGAAAAATGGAAAGCAAAAATCACAAATGAAAAATATTTTGGATATCTTGTATAAGAATGTGATGATGTTAATTTGAGTTCCATAGTTAGAAATGCTTACATTATATGATTACATGGTAATTTCATAGCTTTTTCATAGTATGAAATGTTTGAAATAACTATCGATGATCCATACACATATTATGATTTTGATGGACAAATATTTTGGTAAAATCTATGCTTGTGTTATGACAATCCATACTTGTGTCATGATTTTGATGAATGGATGTTTTACAGATAGTCTATATGATTTATATCTATTTATCATGCATGGTCTTGAATGTTTGAATATCTATCTATCATGACTTTGAGTATTTGAATGATTATATGCTTAATTTATGTGTTTGTTTAAAAGCTCTTAAATAAAAGTTTTGTAATATGTGATTGTTGCCCTACCATGAATATATTCTTTCTATTTATGTAATATCATGATCACTGGTATGCTTAAACATTTTACTCTTTCGACATTTAAGAAGAAAAGTATTTTAAGCCACTAATGAAAATGATGTATATATATAAACTTAAACTAGAAGAAGATCTATTTGAATACACATTTCCCATAGTATAACATTTTGATAATTACAAAAAGGGGGAGAAGTATGGAGAAGACTTGAAAGTGAGGAGAAAATATAGTACTTGTAGGAAGTATGGAAAAGAAGACTTGCCATAAGTATTGAGAAAATTCATGCAAAAATATACAAGTTAGCAAAAGCAATAGAGGGAATATAACAAGGAGGAGAAATATGTTTAAAAGACTTACCAAACAAATAAAAGTATTGTCATGACTCGTGCCAAGAAGAAGACAATTTTAATATGTCATGACTAGTATCATTCTCCATAGAATTACAAAATTCAAATTAGTTAGGGAGAGTTTGTTATAAATAGGGAGAAATATGTAGAAAATTTATAGCTCTTCATATGTCATGAGAAAACTTATAGTTCGTCATATATCATGACTAGTGCCAAATTGTACATGCTTAAATATCTTTATTAGTGAGGGGGAGTTTGTTATTGAACCATTAGCATGTTCTTTATTGTCTCAAGTCTTCAAGTTTTGTCATCATCATAAAGGGGGAGAATGTTGAGTCATACATGTATTGTGATAAAATGATGATCCACACATGTATTACATATGATTTTGATGACAAAAAAACTTGTACTAAACTAGCATTATGCTAATAATATTGCTTATATTAGAAAACTAGAAATAGAACTATACATGTGCCTAGTATGTACAATTCTGAACATATATAAGAAACTCTAAAGAATTTCTTCAGAGGCTCTGAAGATCATACTTTACATGTTTCAGAAACTTTGAAATCAATTTTTCAACAATCATTTGTAAATCCAATTATAAATGCTTCATAAGAGAATATAGGTATTCTAATGTATCCTCCAGCCTCCAACAGCAAGCATACACGCATACTTTGCTATGATTTCAAATGTTCTGCTATAAGATGGAATTATCATAATCCACAATGCATTCATCTATGTTTAGCTTCCAAGAATCTCTTGTATATCTAAGATTACTTGATAAACAAACAAAAAAAAAACACAATCCTATGATCCATTATGCAATATCCTTATTAATCATATTTTGGATCATTTATGAATATATGCATGTTCAACATGGAAGTATCAACTTATAAAAGAAATAAATCGTAATTGGATGAGTATATATAAAATATATAAATTAAAGCAAATATTCATACTTCACAACGTATTTATATTATGAATGGATAATTATAGAATGATTAATGCACTTCAAGGAAACATGTGTGATTAATCAGGTATGTCTTCATGAATAGAGAGACATGAAACAATCATTAGTAGGTGTAAGAATAATAATATACTTAAATATACTTATCTTTCTCTAAGCACAAATTCATTTTGGCTATACATGATCTACAACTTATGAAAATTCATTTTTGGATATTAGTATTTGAATAATTATTTTATTATATTTTATCTTTACATAGTATATACATGAGCTTCAAAGAAATCATGGGTGTATGAACAAATGAATGACAAGATGCTTAATACACTCATTCTTTACAAAAGATGAATCAAATATTTGATCCTTGCTTCTAAAATCATATATACTCTATGTGGACAAGTATATTTATATTTGTAATGAAAAATGTCAAAGCTTTAAAAAGTGGCAAAATACAAAAACTCAAGTGGAGGATGGCAACCGCCTGTCATACCGCCTGCCAATGGACAAACGGATGACTCAAGACTAAAGCCTAGAAGCCAAACCACTTGGCACATCTGCAGTTGCCTATGCCTACTCCTTGGAAGCACAATAGGTATGGTAGTCACCTGCCATACCGCCTGCCAAGAGATAGTAAGGTGCACATGGAAGAAAAGCTAGAAATCGACCACAGCCATATGGCCCTGGCGCCTGCCATACCGCCTATCAGGAGACAGTAAGGTACACTTGGAAGAAAAGCCAAATATTGACTGTAGCCGCATGGCCCGACCGACTGCCATATCACCTAGAGCACAGCGGCTTGGCCTAGGTGCCTACCATACCGCCTGTCGATGCCCAATGGTCAAAAATTCAAACATTGCAAGTGACGTAACTTTTATGTTTCTCATCCAACGATCAAGTTTTCAAAATCTATTAAAGGAAAAATTGAGCAATGTTTGAAAAACAACAAAGAGGGTAATAAAAGAGTAAAGAAAAATAAGAAAAAGAGAGAAATCATCTTGTAAACCCTAAGGCAAGATCTACTAGTTCCATATTCTAAAAGAGCTTTAATGCTTCAATCTCCTTCAAGGCCAATCTCTCTAAAACATAAGGGAAGAGCTTCTGCACAAGAAGAATTGCATCTAAGGTCTTCATCAGCACTCAACAAAAAACACGTTAAAAAGTGTAATTGCTCATTTCATTTATTTCATTTATAGAAGTTGCTGGTTAACTTAAAAACTAGTGTTAGAGTTGTTAGTGAGCTTGTAAAAATCAACATTATTAGAGTTGTTGGGGAGTTTGTGAAAGCCAACATTTATTAAAATTTTTTGTAAGCTTGTGAAAACCAACATTATTAGAGTTGTTGGTATGCTCGTAAAAACCAATATAGTGAGTTTCTGGTGAGCTCGATAAAACCAATGTATGAGTTCTTGATTAGCTCAGGAAAACTAAGTGTGATTCCATAGAAGATTAGTGGAACCTGAGTGTAACAAGTAAAGTTGACTCAGAGAGTGGAGTAGATGCCAAGAGAGGGCTCGAACCACTATAAGTTGCATGTGCTATCTGCACTTAATCTTTCTCATATATTCTTACTTGTTTTATACATTGTTTCATTTTGATTAGCACGCCGACATAAAAGAAAGTGAGATTTGATCAAACAGGGGGTAAAGAAGTAAATTTTATAAAACTTAATCCAGTCCCCCTCTTGGGTTCTGGGTTCTAGCCAATCCTACTGGGACCCATATTGGCAAACATTATAATTGTCTTTAATGGAAAATTTTGCTCAATTATTTATGAGAACGAATTACAAAATTGAGAATGAGACCATATATTTGGATATGATCTAGATTTATAAGATGAAATTTTTTTATATATTTTTATGATGCATAAAATGAGGATTAAATATGCCTTTTGATGTTAGGATTTTATTGAAAATATTATGGCAAAAATATATGAGAAAATAGGATGAAAAAATGGATGAAAAATCCACTAAAATTAGGAGCCAATGAACTGGCGCTAGTGGCACCAGAATGGGGCCACGACACCAGTCGTCTTTGGAGGGCAGGGTGGTGCCACAGCACCGGTCGACAATATAAGTTGGACGATCGACTTTTTTGGCCATTTTTGTCCCATTTTCGCCTTAGTCCGTTCCATTTTTCCTTTCCCTTTTGTCTTAGCCCCGTTATACTTAATTTCTTACCATTTTAGCTAAGAAATCATTTTGCCTAGATAGCTAATCAAGTTATCTTTCATTTAAACCTAATTTTCCCCCATTTAAACCTTGAAAAATGGAAGAAAATAAAAGAAACATCTGATTTTCACCAAATGAAAGGAGCAACGTGGAGTTTGGAGCTTAATCCTTTGTTTGGGGAGGACGACTATGCTTGTAAGTGAAGGTAAGCTCAATTTCCCAACTGAATCCCAGATTTTTTATTGCTATGATTTTGGAGAATAGTGGATTTTGGGGATTAATTGAGGTAGATGATTATTCATGGGAAAATAGTTTAATAGAGTGATTATTGGCATAGAAAAATTATGATTTTTGCTAAGTTAGAGTTTTGATGAATAGTAGAATTTAGAAAATTTCCTTATTTTGCAAAATTATCATGGGGTGAATGATTAATTGCATGATTATTATGTTTTGAGCTTTGTATGGGGTGATTTAGACTGGTGACATTGAATATTTGATTATGCCCTAATTAGGGATTAAAGAGGGTTTTTGTTTTTAGGCTGTGTGAGCCATGAATTGATTAGATTAAACATCAAATTAGATTGTTATTGATGTTAATTGCATGCTAGTTTGTTATATGATGATTGCATATGGTTGGAAATGGATATTCCTTAAGAATCTTTGTTGAGATGTTATGATTTACATAGTTCCTATTAGCCATTTGATAAAATGTCCCAGTGAGAGATAAAATATGTATAAAGGGTTTGATTATAACCATAAGATCCTTATAGAAGGAAAGGAAGGACTAGTCATTTGAGATGTACTTTAAGTTTAAGTGGCATGTTGTAAAGTTTAACTAGATGTTGAATATGTTGACTTTTGATTGTATGTTGATAGGTATGCAATTATGCATTTAGTATCTAATTCATTGGTTTGAAATAAATCCGTTCAAGTTATGTTTGTAAATGAATTAGATCATTGCTTGATACAGGATCATCTGATAAGGATGAAAAGTCTTGGAGCTTGAGGAGAGTATGGTGATTCATAGTAGGTTAGTAGGCATCCCTTTCTTATTTGAACGTATGGTTGGTTGGGGATAACTACTATCTCATTGGTTGAATCTGGGCTTGTGTGTTTTGATTGAGATATTAGATATCCCATATTTGTTGATGATTGATGTTTATATTATTTTGTGATGACGTAAATGTTAGGGATGATTAATATCCCTTGGATTGAATTATGTAATGTTTATTGATATTGTAAGTATATGATTATTCTTGTGTAGTGATGTCTAAAGTGAGGGATAGAGAATATCCCTTCGTTAGTTGTATCATTTGAAAATTGATTCGAAATGAGATGGATTGATTGGATGGGAATGATTGCAATTCCCAATTTGGTTTTAATTAATGAATCTATATTCTTTATCGTTGACATGGTTGCATATTTGGAACAATGAGGATTATAGTCCTCATAGTGTAATTGTAATTGAATGATATTAGATTATTGATTGAGCCTCATATTATTTATTGAAAATGAGATTTCTTATTAGAGATTATTCATGTTCTAGATTAAAATATGCTATTTATGGATTGATTATCTTCTATTACTTGTGCCTACTTAGTTTTCTGAACTCATGCCTTCTCGTTTAATTTTTTTAGTTAACAAGTCAAGCAAAGGATTTGTGAGAAAGACTAAAGATAATTGGATGGTATGATTGTATGTTGGGATTGGAATCCCATTATATATTGGTGTTTAATTATCATTCATAATGTAATTATATGATTGTAGTTTAAAGAATTTTAATGACATATAAAGTGAAAGTATTGACATATTTTAGTAAATGATGCATAATATTGTGATAGGGTGATATGATTCCCTTAAGGTATATTGCCATCATGGGGCAAATCAGGTTCGAGGCTATGGGTAAGTTGGGTCATCTTAATGATTTATGGTTTGATTTATATTTGTTAGAATTTTAGTTGATTAGAGTTATGCGTTTGGGTTTTAGAAATTTATTGAATAATTATATATTAGGTTTTAAATCTTAAAATTACAGGGTAGATTCTACCAAAATTTTGGCAGACTATTCCCTTAATTTGGGGATTTGTAGGGGAAATAGTGAAGTATATAGACCTCAGGGCGAGGTTTACTAGAATAGGATCTAAGCACCCCCACCCTAAAAATGAGGAAGTTGTAGTGAAAATAAAGGCAAATGATCAAGGTTATGCCTCAGAAGGTGGGATGTGATAGCCAAGGCCCCATTATAAGCTTAAAAAAGACTTATTAATCCAAGTGAACAGAGTTATCTACTTTATTGCAGAAGGATTATGAAAAGCAGGCTTAGGGGGTGTTTTGTGAAGATAATTAGAGTCACTGGTTTGAATATTATTGACTGAAAATTTAGCATGCAACATGAGATTGAAACAACACACATAGACTTTCACTTCATGAAAGGATTGATGAAGCATGAATTTCATGTGATTACTTAACAAGTATCTTGAATGATTTCTAAGTTATGTGCACATGTGTAATCTGTTTGATATGTTACAAATTGATTGAGAGAATTTTCCTAAATGATTCATGAGTTCAGATTGCCAATTTGCTTGAGAATGATCAAAATCTAAGTTTAAGGGTATTTGATGAGCATAATATACCATATTTTAATGCCTAAATTCACATATATTTTGGATCCTCTTTTAATGCAAATTTAGTTGTTTCTATGTTGGTCCCATTCAAATGGTGACTTAAGAGGGGGGTGAACTGAGTCTTTAAAATTTTTGACCAATTATGATTTACAGTGCAAATATGAGAAAGGAATAGCACAATGCACGTAGATAGAAATGTTTATAATGGTTCAGCCCCTCTCTTGGGTTTCTACTCTACTTTTCTGAGTTAGCCTTTTTTGCTAAACTCTGGTTCCAATAACACCTTCTTTGATCAGGACCCTTCTGATCATACAAATACACTTGTTGATTTCCAAGCTCACCAACTAAATTTTACAAATTCTAAGCAAATTTTACAAATTCTAAGAAAGTATCCTACTTGCTTATAATACTTAGAGGCAATTCCTTGACTTATAGAAATGTGCAAAAATAAATGAATGTGTACAAATATTGAGGCCTCTAACAGACTGAGTTTGTACAAAGTTCAGAAGAAATAAATATAACAGTAAATAATAAGATTCAATCTTCCAAGTGGTTGAATAAATGCCTTTGAATGCTTATTAGAATGAGACGTAGTGGAGTAGAACTTGTGGAAGAAAAACTTTTAAAGTCTTAGTAAATGCTCTGCTCTTTTTGTTTCTTAGAATTATCTTCTCCTTTCTTTATTCTCACTTAACTCTTTTTATACTGAAACTTCTAATTTTTTCTGCTGTTGTAGATAAGAATCATTTAATGCAAGAGAATGTTCGAATTTATGACCATTGAGCTAATTTTCGTGGTTTCAAAGTTTTTGATATTATAATATAGGATCCTTTGAAATTGTATTTTGGATACCTCTTGCAAAAATCACGTTGCCATACTTTCATATGCTCCGATGCTAAGTTTCGGTGCTTCCGAAGTGACATATATCCAGTAACTTGGGTCAGATCTACTATTTTGATTTCAAAGATTCTTTGAAGTGCTCATCTTATGACTTCGAAGCAGTCACACAAAGAGTGACTCTGAAGTGCTTGTTTTGTGATTCCGAAGAGTCTTATCAACTTTTGAAGAATCTGACTTAGCTCCAAAACAATTCTCCTAAATCTAAAGTTATTAAACTTATGGTTTTGAAGAGCTCTACTGACTCCAAAGGACTTTTGCTAGATTCAAACAATTTTACTAAATTCGAAGCTCGTGAGCTTATGGTTTCGAAGCACTTAACTGACTCTGAAATAACTTTACTGACTCTGAAGTTATTAAACTTTTTGTTCCAAAGAGTTTTTCATCTTTTATTAACTTTGAAGCTTGTCTTCTGTTTTCAAATTTCTTTATTAACTCCAAAACTTGTGAGCTCATGACTCTGAAGTGCTATATTCACTCTGAAGAAATACTTTCCTATCTTTAAAGAGATTAACCAACTTCAAAAGGGAGAATTCTGACTCCAAAGTTGACTCCTTGATGAATCTGAATTTCTGTTTTCTTCTCTTAAGTACAATTTTTGAGTTATATATTTAGTTTTCTTGAGCATTTACTTGGTTTCTTCCTTTAAGCATCATGAAATTTATTCTCATAGATTAGTTTAAAAATATTTGTGCAAACACTTGAGAATATATTGTCTGTACCTTAATGTTTCACTCACATCTTTGCTCATTATCAAAACATGGTTGGTTAAGAATGTTCATCATTAAATCAAGCTAGATAAGAGTGTATGTTCAACATTCTCCCCCTTTTTTATGACGACAAAATATTGAGTGATATACCTTTCAAAACTATCCAATACTGAATTTAAAGCGGCTAAATGCATGTTTGATATATAATGAATTTCTATTAACTTAGTGCAACTCCCCCTGAATGGGTGCACTACATTTCACTACATTTTCTCCCCCTTTTTATCATAATAAAAAAGGTGTAAAGAAACAAAATGAATTTACATAGCCTGTTATGAAAAAAATTATAGTAATTTATCAAAAAAATTGCATACAAAGTGGATTGCTCTCAGAAAATGCAGATTGGAAGAGAATACATTCAAGGGAAAAAAATATCATACATCAAAGAGATGTCAGTTAGAGATATTTAAAGAAAGAAATGAAAGTTCAGATACAGCATAATCAATTGAATGGTTTGGATTTTCTCTTATAAGTTTTAGGAAAGAATTCTTTATGAGGGGGAAGAGGAGACTTAGGTTGAGAGGGTGATAGTGTAGGAGAGGACTTGGATTGTTTAGAAGTGGTACTCTTGATTCATTTTGGTGGAGAAGGTGGAATGAAAAATGGATCTTTTGGAACTGCAGTTGGGGGTTCATGAGTTTAGGCTATAGGTCAGTGATATAGATAAAATCAATATGCTCTTGAAATGTTGGATCTAGTAACTCAAGAAAGAAGATAGGAGTGCCTTTAAAGAGGGCTTTTGTGTTGGCATTCATCCTTATAGTATATTCTTGATAGTACATGATAATGCGAGAAAGAGGAGCCTTTTGTGTTCTTTTAGAGGTAGAATGCTTGGCTTTCTCTTGGGTTTAGAAGAAGATGACTGGGATGAAGGTGTAGAAGATGTTTGGGGTAATGGTTTTTGTTTTGGGATAGAAGGTGATTTTCTTAAGGTTTTTGGTTTTAAAGCTAGTTTTGGAGAGGGTGAAGTTTTTGATTTTCTGATTTTTTTTAGAGGAGGTGAGGGTTTTGGTTTTGGCGAGGAGGCTAGTTTTGGATAGTTGACCCAAATTTTATGTTGAAGTGATGAGTTAACAAGCTTTGGATAAGGAAGTGGAACATTGTCAACAATAGCTTGTAGATTAGCTTCAAAGTAGAATAAGAGTTCTTCCTTAGTTATAAGATTATTATTGAAAGGTCCTGAGGGAGATGGAAATGTTATTCTAGGAGGCCTTGACGCTGGAAGCATCTGAAGAAGTTTCTCAATATATGTATCTTGAAAAGATTCTAACTGAGGGATGTTAATTTTGTGGCCTATGGGTGTGAGATGAGGATCAAGGATTAGTTGAATTCTAAAGATGGCATAGTTAATTTTTTATTGAGCTTTGAATTCAGAAAATGTGAGTTTGATTAGATGATAAATATGAAGAAGAATATCACAAATTTTAGCTGGTTTGGGGGCAGGAGGAGGAGGAGTTAGAGTTCTCTTCCATTGTGAAGCTTTTGTCCATTATTGAGGAAGCTCTTCAATTCGAGTGGGAATTATTTCTCCTAATAGAATGAGATCTTCAATAGTCCAGTCCAAATATTTAGGGAGAAAATGAAAGACAGGAAGTGGTACTTTAGTGGAATACTTTTCATATCTAACAATAGTTCTACATGGATTTAAAAGAAATCTTCTGGCAGATTTGGAGAGCTTTCAGTAGTTGGAAAACTGGGGAGGACAGAAGGGGATTGTGTTGGAGAAGAAGTAGAAGCAATTTTAGTAGGTTCATCATTAAGTTGAACAACTTCTGGAATTGCAAGAGATGAGTGTGGATATTGTGTGGAAGAAGAAATGGGTGAGTGAGTTTTGATTGGAGAGAAGTGAGGTGGAGATGGAGAATGTAGATGATAAGCTTGACCTCTAAGTGACTTTGCTCGTGAAGTTAGAGAGTCAAGTCTTTGGTCAATCTTATCAGCTCTAAGGATGAGAGATGACATGGAGTTTTCTAGCTTGTGATCAATGTTGTGAAGTTGAAGAGCTAGAGATGATAGAAGGTTTTCAATGTGTCCAAGTCTATTTTCCTGAGAAGGTGCAATGGGTTGAGTAGTAGGAATTAATGCAGTAATTGGTGTGGATAGTTGATGGGAAGGTCTCATTAGGAATGGAGATCTGATGAATGTGAAAGAGGTGGTTGCTGCTACTATTGTCTCATTTCCTTCTCTTAATATTTCTTCTGATTCTTGTTTTTTGACATTTCTTAGATCTTCTCTTGAAATTTCTTCTCTTCTCTCTGTTTCTATTTGAACTTTATTTGTGAGAGGTTCTTCTCTTGTTTCTAGAGTCTTTTGTCTTGTTGGGCTTTCTTCTTCTTGTTCTTCTGATATGGATCTCTTTAGTTGTTTTGCTCTTCTGGGTTTTTCATTGATCCAGCCTTATGATGTCTATTTGAAACCCATTCTCTTTAAAGTTCTTTCATCAATTATGTCTGAGTCCTTAGACTCTTCTCTCTTTCTCTAAACGAATTTACTCCTACATCTTTGGGAATCCTTATGAAGATCATCCCATAAGGAAGTGGAAACCTTGTTATGGATTTCACTAAATACAGATGATCCACTATAATTTGCGCAAGATTCACTTTCTTCTTGTTTTTCAAAGCACATAATATTTTGCATCCTTCTCTGATCCTTGAATATTCATTATTTATCACCATTGTGTATGCCAATTTTAGATTTAGATTCAAATGACTAGCATGTAAGTAATTTTCTTTTGCATCTATTTCAACTCCTGCCAGGTCTGAGAATAATCTTGCTCGGCTTGATGGCCACTGTACATGTTTTTCCTCAGTTTTAAGGAGATTGAGGATTCTTCTCAAGCTATCAGTGGATAGGTTTATCTCAACTTCTCCTATCCATGATTTCTGAGTACTTGAGTTTAAGTTACTGATTAGTGCTTTCATTAATCTAGGATAACATGTCTCCTTATAGCTTAGAAAATTAGGCCATCCTTGAAATTGAAACTAATAACATACTTCCAAGTTCATTTCTCTTTCTCCAAATATTTCAAAGTTAAATAATCTACCTCTGACGATTTTCTTGCTTTCATACTTTTGAAGGGATCTAGAGTAAGCAGTTTCTTTGTTAAGAAAAATTACCTCAAGAGTGTCATGTCACACCTTACTCTTTTAGAAATACTCGTCTTTGAAGATTCTTTTCTTTCCTTCCTTCTGATGCCTGATTCAGTTCTTTTTGTTCTTGCCATTGTGACAGAGAGAAGTGGAGATTTGAAAATTTTAGAATTTCTAACTGTTGAAGGTGTAATGGAAGGCTTATGATTTTGAATTGAGTGGGAAAATGGAGAATTTCTTCAGAGGAAAGATATTGGATGCTCAAAAGAAGATGAAGGTTTTAGGTTTTCGAAGGTTTTGTGGGTTAAAAAAAAAGTTACAGGTCATCGGTTTTGGATTCTTCGAAACACTAAGAGAGTCTAACTTCTGAGGCTCAGAAATTTTATTTTGGAGGCAGGATCGATCTTCTGAGGTGTCTAAATTAATCATTGGAGGGTCCGAGATGATTTCAGAGGCTCTGAAATGTTGATAATTTTCAATTTTATTCTTTTGAGCATTTTCAATAGAATAAGGAATGTATATTTCATCATATAAATATTCTATTAATTGAAAGTTAGGCATTTGGATCTAAAACATCTAGTTTTCTCCTTAACATATTAAATCTGTCTTCTGAAAGAGGCTTGGTAAAGATATCTGCTAGTTGATTTTTAGTGGGTACAAATTCTAAACAGATTTTATGATTTTGAACATTATCTCTAATAAAATGATGTCTAATTTCTATATGTTTTGTTTCTAAAATGTAAAACTGGATTCTTAGTCAGATTTATGGAACTTGTATTGTCACATCTTATGGGTATATCAATAAAGTGAAGGCCAAAATCACTTAATTGTTGTTTCATCCATAGGATCTGAGTATAGCAACTGTCTGTTGCTACATACTCTGCTTCAGCAATTGATAATGCAATAGATGTTTGTTTCTTGGAGAACCATGAAATGATCATGTTCCCTAGAAACTAACATTATCTTGAGGAAACTGACATTATCTTGAGGTAGTTTTTTTATCCACTTTATATCCAACAAAGTCTCCATCTGAGTACCCAACCAATTTGAAATCATAACCTTTTGGATACCACAAATCGAGGTTTGGTGTGTCTAATAGGTATCTAAAGATTCTCTTCACAGCAATTAGGTGTGACTCTTTGGGATCTGACTAAAATCTTGCAAACATGCAGACGCTAAACATTTATTTGGTCTACTGCCAGTCAAATATAATAATGATCCTATCATGCTTCTATAGAGTTTATGACATACAGATTTATCTCTTTCGTCTTTGCCCACCTTTATTGAAGTGCTCATTGGTGTTTCATATCTTTTACCATCTTCAATGTTGAATTTCTTTAGAAGTTCTTTTGTATACTTGACTTAGTGGATGAAGATTCCTTCTTTCTCTTGTTTGATTTGTAGTCCTAAAAAGAAGTTAAGTCCATCCATCAAGTTCATTTCGAATTCTCCCTACAATGTCTTGGAAAAATCTTGGCAAAGGTTTTCATTAGTTGCACCAAATACTATATCATCAACCTAAATTTGAACTATGAGTATGTCATTTATTGCATGTTTAATGAAGAGAATCGTATCCACCTTACCCTTTGAAAAACTTTTTCAATCAAAAATTTGCTTAGCCTCTCATACAAAGCTCTAGGAGCTTGTTTCAAAATATAGAGGGTTTTTTGGAGTTTGAAGACATGTTTTGGATAATGAGGGTTTTCAAACATAGGGGGTTGTTCCCATATACCTCTTCATTAATGAAACCATTCAAGAATGGACTCTTTACATCCGTTTGATATAGTTTGAAATCCATATATGATGCAAATGCAAGAAGCATTCTAATGGCTTCAATCCTTGTAACAGGGGCATATGACTCTTCAAAGTCAATACCTTCCTCTTGACAATACTCCTTTGTAATTAATCTTGCCTTATTTCTTACAACAATTCCTGATTCATCTATATTGTTCCTAAAGACCCATTTTGTTCCTATAATAGATTGATGGTTTGGTCTTGGAACAATAGTTTACATATTATTTCTTTTAAATTGATCCAACTTTTCTTGCATAGCTAGAATCCAGTTTTCATCCTCTAATGCTTGGTCTATCTAAGTTGGCTCTAGTTGTGAAATGAAGGCAAAATTGCCATATATTTGGTGATAGGATGATCTAGTTCTTACTCTATCAAACACATCACCAATTATTTGGTTTTTAGGATGAGCATGCATAAACCTCCAAACTTTGGGAGGAGATGAGTTACCTTCCTCATTTACCTCTATTGTGGATAGTTCAACTTCATCCATTGATGTCTCTGATAGTGGAGCTTCTATTTATTTATCTTGTAACCTTAGTTTCTCCACACTTATTGAAAGATTGTTTGTTTTATTATCAAAATCACTAGTTATTTTTATTGAGTTAGTATGCTCATCAAATTTAATACGGATGGATTCTTCTAGAATCTTAAGTCTTAAGTTATACACTATAAATGCCTTACTAATAATGGAATAACCAAGAAATATTCCTTAATCAGATCTGCTATTGAATTTTTCAAGGTTTTCCTTGCCATTGTTAAGAATGAAGCATTTACAACTAAAAGTATATAAATAAGAAATATTTGGCTTCTTGCCATAGTATAGTTCAAATGGAGTTTTATTGAATATAGGTCTAGCAAATATTCTGTTAATAAGATAGCATGTAATGTTCATCGCTTTAGCCCAAAAATACTATGGCAGACTGTATTCACTCAACATTTTTCTCTCCATCTCTTACAAGGATTTATTCTTCCTTTCTGCCACTTTATTTTGTTGGGGTGTTCGTGGTGCAAAGAAAGTTTGAAGAATTCCATTATTTTTACAAAAATCAGTGAATCTATGGTTTTCAAACTCTCCACCATGATCACTCCTTATGGCAACAATATGAAAACTTTTTTTATTCTGTACACGTTGGGTAAATACTTCAAAGAATGAAAAAGCTTCATCTTTAGATGCTAGAAACATTACCCAGGTAAATCTACTAAAGTCATCTACAATGACATATACATAATTTTTCCCTTTAAGGCTTCTAGTTCTTATTGGTCCAACTAGATCCATGTGTAGCAATTGAAGAGGTTTGGTTATGTATACTTCTTTATTTTACTTAAATGATTATTTTACTTGCTTATCTTTCATACAAGCACTACACAACTAATTATCAAATTTGAGTTTTGGTAAATAAACAACAAGATCCTTATTTTATAATCTTTCAATCAAATTCTTGTTGGCATATCCTAGCCTTCTTGCCACAACATAAGTTCATTATCATTCACAATAAGACACTTAGCTTGAATATCAGAAAGACTAACCAAATATATGTTTCCATGTCTTCTACCAGATACTATAACCGATTGAGACTTATCTAATATAGAATAGAATTTAGATTCAAAGACAACTTTATAGCCTTTGTCACAGAACTGACTTATGCTACGAAGATTTTGTTTCAATCCTTCTACTAAAAGTACATCTGAAATTCTCGTAGATGGTGGTTGGTTGACCTTACCAATCCCAACCACTCTAGCTTTACCATTATCACCAAAGGTTATTGTTCCACCCGATTTCATTTTTAGCTCCATGAACAGCTCCCTATTCCCTTTCATGTGCCTTAAGCAACCACTATTGATATACCACGTGCTGCTCTTTGTGGCTCTTAAGCACATCTATATAGATAAAGTTAAGTCTTAACTTTTGGTACCTATTTGAGAATGGGTCCAGGTGGGTTAGTTGCAGTTAACATTGGTAACTACTATTTCTTAGGCATAACTACTTTGACTGAAGGAAATTGGGTTGCATTTAGTATATTTGCAACTATTTTTGGAACCCAAATCATAGCTGTTTAGGCTTAAATTTTCTTACAGACATTTCAGTTTATTTTATGTGTTGTTGCTGTTCACCTCTTTTCTTTGGTTTCATTCTTAACAAATTGGAGGTCAATATCTTTTTTAGAGCATTATTCTTAGCTACCACTTGCTCAAGTATGCTATTGGTGTTATAATTACTTCTGAACTTGGAATTTTCTTTCTTCATTTTAGAGCATTCATTTGTAATTCTCTTGAGCTTCTTTTTGGCCTCTTTGTACTTGTCTTTTAGAATCATGAAATTTGAATATAATTCTTCTAACATTTCATCATGATTTGGAGTTTTAGAATTAGAATTTACCTGCTCTTCATGGATTGCTATGAAGCTGATTTCTCTATGGAGTTCATCTTTACTGTTTCTATTTGGATAGAGTTTGCTGATTTGAGCTTCATGTTCTTTTTCCTCTTCACTCACACTTTAATTTATTATGTTCTCTAGCATCTCCCATGCTGCTAGAGCCTTCTTTTTCTTCTAAAATTTTCTACTTGTTCTGTTGTTATTATTATTATTGCTGCTATTATTCTTTCTGTCAAAATATGAGTTATACCTCTCTTTTGCTGATCATTTTGTCTCTTATTTGGTTCTAGATAGTCAAATTTCATGTGCTAAGGTTTCCCACAATTGTAACTATTGGTCCCATATATGATGAATAGCTCAAGAGGGGAGGGGTGAATTGAGCATATAAAAATTATGGCCAAATGAAACTTGATGAGCTAGGAGGAAGGAGTGATACAATATATATATATATATATAATTTCCATGTATGGCTACTTCACTTTCTAAGTTCAACTTCTCTTGGTCATTCCTATGTCAAACAGATTGTAGTGTGTGTGTGTGTGTGATAATTTAAGTGATAATATTATGCTTGATGAAGTAATGAAGGATATAAAGCAATTTCTCAATCAACTAATGAAAACAGTGAAGCGCATGAAAAATAGAACAAGCAAGCAAACACATAGACAATATAATTTTTATAATAGTTCAGGAACCCGTCCCTACATCCACTTTTCCAAGGGCACTAACTCATCGTGCCTTGAGTTCCACTATACCCTGTACAATGGAAATACAATAGTGTCCCCAATACTCTTCTAGATTCCAGCTCTAGGGGGCGTGAACAAGTGTCCCCAATACTTCTTCTACATTTTAGCTCTAGGGGGCATCAAAAAGTGCCCCCAACACTTCTTTTGATTTTATGAGTTCACCAAAAGCTCACTGGTTTCAAAGATTACTAGCAAACTTGGTAGTTGTTCCAAGCTTACTACCAACTCATACAATGTGGTTTTCATAAGCTCAATACAAACTCACATAATTGATTTGACAACACTCTTTTTGCACATTACATTGCCTCTTTTCTTAGGCTGATTTGTATAGAGATTAAGCTCATAAATTAAAATGAAATTTCATTGAAGCTCATTAGATATCAATGCTCCAGGTGTATGATTATGATAGAACATTTTAGGCCCATTGTCTATCAATGCAATGGAGATTGATTATCTAGGAGGAAGCATAGTCTGATTAAGAGAGATGTTTCTTGTTTATGCTCTATTTTCATTTTCTTCTCAGCTTCCTCAACCTTCTATGTTGTTGCTGCACTACCTTTATATTGCTTTAGAAGCTTCAGCCCATTGGAGGTAGTTTTCTTTTTATTAATGTTAAAGACCGTTCTGATTTCTCCCGTTGGAAAGCTATGTTCTTGAGAAACTCACTTGTAGCTAGAAAGCCTGTAGCGCCATCTTTTGAAGAAGGTGCCTTTCCATTTTTAATAAACACCAAATGAAGACTTTTTTTGGTTGATTGACTCATTTATTATTATGGAAAGACACTCATTAATCTTGAAGGGACATAGCCTCTGAAAGTTGCGATCTTTAATAGAATATAGACTGCATTCCTTTAAATTTTTTTCCATCTTTAGCTAATCTTGAGTTGTCCGGTTTGCTTTATAAAATTTACTTCGAATGAGATTTTGACCGGAGAGTGCAATCATTGATGTTTGGCATAGATGGCTTTTACTCTTCATGATATATCATAATTTATCTGAGGACTTTCTCACTTGAATTTTTTTTTGTAAGTAATAGACCAAGCAACTCTGAGTAGATCATATTTTAGACTACTTTGTCATTGTCAGAAACTATTGTAGTAGTTTACTTCCTCTTCTAGTTTATCTATTAAAGTAACAACTAAATTGTAGAGGAGTAGACAAAGTTTCTCTTCTTCATTGTTCATTAGACGATGTTCTTTTAATAGATGTAGTTTTCTTTATTAAGTGAGATGGCTTTGTCTGTTATTAGAGGCAGAAGATCTTTGTGGCACAGACAGAGCATCTTCTCAGCAGATAAAGTATCCTTCACCAAATGAAGTCTTCTTCTTTTTAGCCAAAGTACTTTGTCTATTATTTTTCTGTTAGGATTAGTAGACAAAGTTTCAGCCCATAAACAAAATCTTCCAAGTGGTTAGTCTGTTTGTTTAGTTGTCATAAGTGACAGACGAAGTTGTGACATTCAGACAAATTCTCCTTCCAGTCACTCATATAATGGTTGTTTGATAAGTAATAGATGACTCATTCAAGGCATGCACGACTTGATTCTATAAAGGTCTTCTGATGGATTTTTCTGTTGTTGGTGACTGACAACTCTTTGTATATGAAGGCAGCAGATAAAGTTTTCTTCTTTAGTTGTTGTGCCACTTCTTCTTTATCTTCTATATTTTCTATAGAGATTGTAGATGGGTTCCTTGGTCTCTTTAGTTTTTAGATGAGCTTTATATGATAGACAAATGCTTGAGTAATTTTGTCTTCATTTTGGCTTCTTCATTTGTCAATTTTCTACTTTATTTTGTCTCTGCTTCTGCAAACTGAATTCATTTTTGTGTTGTGGACAAGTGTTGATTATAAGGAATTTTTCTAACTTGTTTGTGGAATGATTTATTTGAATCTTCTTGAGGCAAATGTTATCTGACACTGACTTTATTTGTAGACAAATTGCTTGATCACTCATCAAGGCTTGGAGCTCCATGACTACAGATTTTCTTAATGGCTTCTTTGCAAAGTTTTAGTGCAATTCTTTTTTATTATTCTTATCTTCTTTCAGTCAATGGATTAAGCTTGCTGATGCATTTGCTGTGTGCGCTGTCCACTATATTCGAATTGCTTCACTGTATGTTTAGACCTATTTCTGCAATGCTTGGAAATATAATTGTTAGTACCACACTTGCTCATCATCAAAACTTGGCCATTTGCCATGTGCACTATTTAGTTCAACAGTAACACATGGGTGTTTCTATCTTT
>JAYJMB010019919.1:27392-42272 GCA_036873735.1 Pouteria campechiana
TTGCTCATCATCAAAACTTGGCCATTTGCCATGTGCACTATTTAGTTCAACAGTAACACATGGGTGTTTCTATCTTTTTGTTCTTTCTTCCAAACTTGTTCCTTGAACTATTTTCAAACTTTTTCTTCTTTAGCATAGATTTGAATATTTTTGTAATCATTGTCATCTTCTCGTCTTCATCTCCACTTGTGGATGCGTCAATTTGGGATTCATCATTCTTTGACTCAGCTTTAAGAGCAATTACTTTTCTGCTTCATTAATATCTCATGATTCATAAGAGAACCCATGAACTCTTCTAGGCTCATTGTGTCCAGATTCTTTGCTTCTTAGATTGCTGTCACTTTGGGCATCCATTGCTTTGATAGGGATCTCAGAATTTTCTTTACCATCTTAGGTTTTATAAACTTTTCTCTTAGATTCTTTAGCCCATTTGTTATCTTTTGAAATCTCCCAAATATGTCAGAAATTGACTCTTTCTCCTTCATGTTGTATTCCTGCACAAGAAGATTTATCTTTGTTTCTCTTACTTATTTTGTGCCTTTGCGTGTAACCTCCAGTTTGTCCTAGATTTCCTTTGCTGTATCACAAGAGGATATCTTGTCAAACTCAGAGGATGTAAGAGTGCAGTAAAGGAAATTCTTTGCCTTAGCATGTTTTTCAATTGCTTGAATGTCCTCAATAGTGTATTTATCTTCAATCTTTACGACAATCATTACATCTTTGATGGTTTTCCATAGCTAATAGTCTGAGGCAATCAAGAAATATTTTATTCTCATCTCCAATATCCATAATTTATATTATCAAATAATGGAGGTTTGGAAGTAGAATGAACCTCAACAAAAGTGTTGTGGAAATAGTTGGCCATTGGGATCTCTACACAAGTTATATGAGTAAAACTGTAAAAGATAACAAGTGAAGGTTACTCTGATACCAATTATTGGTCTCATTCAGATGATAACTCAAGAGGGGGATTGAATTGAGTCTTTAAAATTTTTTGCCAGATATGATCTGTAGTGCAAATATGAGAAAGGAAGGAATAACATAATGCACTTAGGAATTTTTATAGTGGTTTGGCCGTTCACTTGGGTTCCTACTCAGGTTAGCCTTTTCTGCTAACCTCAAGTTTCACTAATACTTTCTTTGATCAGTACCCTTCTAATCAAACAAATACACTTGTTGGTTTTCAAGCTCACCAACTAACTTTTACAAATTCTAAGCAAGTATCATACTTGCTTACAATACTCAAAGGTAATTTCTTGACTTGCAGAAATGTGTAGAAATAAACGAATGTGTGCAAATATTGACCTCTAATGGATTGATTTTGTACAATATTCAGAACCAATAAATATAATAGTTAAATAGTAAGATTCAATCTCCAGAAGTAGTTGAATAAATGGCCTTGAATGCTTCTTGAAATGAAATATAGTGGAGTTGAACTTGAAAGAAAAACTTTTTATAGTCTTAGTAAAAGCTCTACTCTTTTTGTTTCTCAGAATTATCTTCTCCTTTCTTCATTCTCACTTAACTCTTTTTATATTGAAACTTCTGACTTTTTCTGTTACGGTAGCTGAGAATCATTTAATGTAAGAGAATGTTCAAACTTATGACTGTTGAGCTGATTTACATGGTTTTGGAGCTCATGGTACTTAAGCACTTAACTAACTCTGAAATAACTTTGCTGACTCTGATATTATTAAACTTATGATTCTAAAGAGTTTGTTATCTTTTATTAACTCCAAAGCCTGTCTTCTGTTTTCAAAGTTCTTTATTAACTTCGAAACTTATGAGCTCGTGACTCCAAAGTGCTATATTGACTCTAAAGAAATACTTTCCTATCTCTAAAGAGATTAACCAACTTCGAAGGTGTAGAATTGTGACTCCAAAGTTGACTCCTTAATGAATCTGAATTCTTGTTTCTTCTCTTAAGTACATTTTTGAGTTATATACTTAGTTTTCTTAAGCATTTACTTGGTTTGTTCCTTTAAGCATCATCAAATTCATTCTCATAGATTAGTTTGAAAATATTTCTGCAAATACTTGAGTAACTTAATGTTTCACTTATGTCTTTGCTCATCATCAAAACATGGTTGGTTAAGAATGTTCATTATCAAAATTAAGCTAGATAAGAGTATATATTCAACATTAAAAGCACATTCCAATAAATCTGCATTGAACTTGGGTATTACTTAATAAGTGAATTCTATGTTGATTTATTATGTCTATTTACTGAAACAAAAGTGAAAAAGACAAGTTGAAGAAGTTGAGCACCACGGCATTTTAGTTAGATGCTGAGGCATTTGAAATGACATTCAGTACTTGGCAAACAAAGATTTGCATCTCATGGCATCAAAATCTAATGTCACGATATCATAATAACGAATGCAGCACTTGGGGTAGTTAAAGAGTTCAATGTCGTGACATCCAAATCAAATGCCACGGCATCAAGATAAAGAAGCGAGGAGAAGTTTACATCTAATGTGGTGAAATCTCAATCTTCTGAGGCCATTTACGGTATAGATGGAGACAGATTCAGCTCAAATGTTCAATATAATTTCAAAAGTTTTGAAGTAGTGAAGTATCGATCTCAGAAGTGAAGTGAATTTTTGAGCAGTGAAATATTAATGTCAGAAACTCTGAAGCAGTGAAATATTAATGTTAGAACTTCTGAAGGAGTGAAGTATCGATTTTAGAATTTTGGAATAACATTAAAAGTGTGTTAAAGATTCTCAAGGGATTCAAAATCTTGATCTTTAGAATTTTTGAAGCAACTTCGGGGATGATGACCAGTTTGTTGTGATTACGACAAAGATTCTGAAGTGCATCAGAAGTTTTGAAGGGGTTTTGAATAACATCAAAGGTGCGACAGAGGTGTTTTCTGAGGTTTTGAGAAGTGCAATCAAGGTTCACAGAATTTCTGAAGAGGTGTTGAATGGGTTCTAAATAATGTCAGAAGAGGTTCTAAGTTGATTATGAGGTTTTGAGAAGTGCAACAAAGATTCTCAAAAGCGAGACAAAATTTTTGAAGGGGTCAAAATAACTTTAGAGGTGCGACAGATATACAGAGATTCTAAAGGAGTTCAAATACTCGATCTTCAGAAATTATGAAGCTTCTTCAGAACTTCTGAAGCAGTGAAATCTTGATCTTCATAATTTCTGAAGTAGCTTAACAAGAAAGAAATTTCTAAAGCTTAGAAGGAGTTTTCAACAATAATTTTTAGAAGTAAATTTTAAGATTTCAGAACGTTTTAGAAGGACAAAATTGCAAATAGAAGTTGGAAGTGCAACACTTGTAGGTTTTAGAAGTTGCAAAATTGTAAATTATTTTGAAGTGCGTAAATTGACTTGTTTTTATAAGCTAATTTTCATGTGTCAGATGCTGCAAAATTTTAAAGTCTGAGACATGCAGATTGTGAAGTTATTATTGGAAGCTAATTTTTAGGTGCATGTGTTGCAATTTAGAACCCACAATGTGTAGCACCTCAGTTATTTTGAGAACTCTTATTTTTATGGAATCCAATGCCTTAGAAACTATATTTTTGAGGAAAATATCGAGTTATTATTGGAAGAGGATCTTTATGCATAGAGGCATTGCAATTGTGGAAGAGTTTTACTAAAACCTTGCTGCTTGGGTTACTTAAAGACATCCAAGGATAGAGTTCGGTGCACTGAGAGTGTGTGCGTGAGTTCTCCAAGGAAGCATGAGAGATTTCAAGTTTTGCATTCATACATATTTCAGAGAGTTTTCTTTTTGTTTTTGTCATGAACTAAATTTCTTTTTCTAGGGCAATTATTTAGCCCTTCTTTATATTTGTTATTAATAGAGATTGTTGGTTTATCAATTCAATACCATCTTGTTTCATTAATTGTGTTAAATGTAATCATCTGATTTATTTAATTGCCTAATCATCAATTATGTGAATTAGCTTGATTATCTCTAAGTACACGGTTAAGGTAAACACCATATGCTAAACCATGTACTGTATACTTTTGAATGAATGAGTAGATGGTTAAGGTAGATGCTATATGCTAAACTATTCTACTTGGTTCATTAAAGTTCTTCTAATCTTCATGACTTTTCAACCTCAACTACACTACACGCCATAGGTAATTGGAACAGGAGAAAATACTTGACTTAAGCCTGGATGCCTAAAGGTAATAATCATGTAGTGGATAGAACGAACCCAAGATGCTGAATTGATACCAACATCTCAACAACACTAAATATCATTGAGTGGTGAAGTCAGATCCCAAGACTCTTGCAACCTAAATTCTCTTTTACACTACTCAATGTCATTATTTTCTGTTATCTTACATTACACTTTTATTCACTTAATCTTTAATTTATCTTGTTGATTTAGGATATTTACAATTTTAGTAACAAGATACAATTGAATCAGTTTGACAGTTCTCTGTGGGATCGACCATTACTTTGCACACTATATTACTATACACTATGCACTTGTGAGGTATTATAATTTGACCATCCTTTAGATATTCACATTAAATTTAGTATTTCTTGCAAAATATTATATTTTTAATGATAAAGCATCTTTTATCATAATCACCTTTGCTCTTCTCTCAAAGTAGTTTAAAAATTGAAATGCAAACCTAGGTAGGAAGGTATTCTAGGGCACAAAGCATGAAAATTAAAATAGGAAAGGATTCTAGGAGAATAAAAAAGGAAAAGCATAGAACTTAAACTTACAATAGGAAAGGATTTTAAGGCACAAAACATGAAAACTGGAACTTGAACCTGAAATAGGAAAGGATTTTGAGAGCTTGAAAAAGAAGAAGACTGGAACCCAAACCTGCAATAGGAAAGGATTTTGAGGCACAAAGCATTGAACCAGAACCCAAACCTAAAATAGGAAAGGATTTCAAGAGCCTAAAAAGAATAATATTAGAACCCCAACTTGCAATAGGAAGGGATTTTGGGGTATAAAGCATGAAAATTGGAACTTAGACCTAAAATAGAAAAGGATTTTGGGATCCTAAAAAAGAAGAAGATCAAAACTTAAATCTGCCAAAAAGAAGGAATTTTTAGATACAAAGCATGAAAACCAAAACTTGAACCTAAAATAGGAAAGGATTCTAAGAGAGTAAAAAAAAAGGCTAGATCCCAAACCTGTGATAAGAAGGGATTCTGGGTCATAAAGCATAAAATAGAAACCTAAACCTGAAATAGGAATTCCAGGGGCTTTGAGAAAAAAGAAGACTAAAACCAAAATTTATAATAAGAAGGGATTTTGGAGCACAAATCATGAAAACTGAAACCTAAGCTTAAAATAGGAAAGGATTCTAGGAGCCTAAAAAAGAAGAAGACCGAAACCAAAATATGCAATAGGAAAGGATTCGAGAACACAAAGCATTAAAACCGAAAACTAAACCTAAAATAGAAAAGGGTTTTAGGGGCCTAAAAAAGAAGAAGACTGGAACCTAATCCTGCAATATGAAGTGATTTTGGGATACAAAGTATGAAAACCGAAACCTAAACCAGAAAAAGAAAAGGATTTTTTGAGCTTGAAAAGAAGAAGACTAGAACCTGAACTTGAAATAAGAAAGGATTCTGGGAAACTAAAAAAGAAGAAGATTAGAACCTAAACTTGCGATTGTAAGGGATTCTAGGCCACAAACCATAAAAATCAAAACCTAAACCTAAAATAGAAAAGGATTTTGGGAGCCTCAAAACGTAGGAGATCAAAACCCAAACCTATAATAGGAAGGAATTCAAGGGCATAAAGTATTAAAATTGGAACTTGAACTTGAAATAGGAAGGGATTCTAGAAAATTAAATAGGAAGATCGGAACCTAAACTTACAACAGGAAGCTGAACCTATATTACAATGGGATTTTGAGAGCCTCGAGAAGAAGACTATAACCCAAAATTATAATCGAAAGGGATTATGAGGATAAAAATGAGAAGACCGGAACCTAAACCTAAAATAGGAAAAGATTTTGAGAGCCTAAAAAAGAAAATTAGAACCTAAACCAAAAATAGGAAGGGATTCTGAGGAATATGTTGAGTCTAAAGGTTTAGTTTTGATGATTAACAAAACTTATTTATGACTAAAATTAAGCTAATGATATTTTTGTTAAGATTTCATAGTTCAGAGGAGGCTTTAGAGGAAGAATATAAGCCTAAGAAGACATGTTTCGAACTTCAGAGGAACTTCAAAGGAGATTTCAGATGTTTTGAATGTCACAGCCAGTATGATAGCAGCTTGTGGTACCGCCTGCAGGTCGCAGCCATTTTGCTTGGAGCCTACAGGGCTCTAGGGAGATACATTTTCATTGGATTGAAGTAGCCAATAGAGCAATTGGCTATGGTATCGCTTGTGGCGTAGCTGGTTGGCCCAGTCGCTTGCAGCAACACCTACCACTCCAACGGTTGAAAATCTATGTGGTGCCACAATGACTATTTCACAATGATCTTCTTCCAAAAGGTCCAAAACCTCCTTGAAATGTATAAATAAAAGATTCATTGAAGAGAAACATGATGCTTGAGAGTTCTAAGTGTTAATCACGAATCAAACAACAAGTAACTCATTCAAATTTTCTAAGTGTATTCACTCCAAGGTGCTGCCAAGATTAAGGCACTTCAAGGATACATCATTTTCATCTCAAAGGAATTCTAATCACTGTAAAGTACTTAATAATTTATCATTTATAGTGTGATTTAACTGTGTGTACACTTAGGCCCGATTAGAGGCATTTTCTTGTACACATTGTATTTATATTATTGAGTTTTTGGTTAGCTCTAAAAACCAATGGGGATTTACTGGTTAGCTCTAGAAACCATATTGTATGAGTTATTGGTGAGCTAAAGGAAAACCAACATTGTAGAGTTTTTTGTGAGCTTAGTAAAACGAGGTTGTAGAGTTCTTGGTCGGCTCATAAAACAAAGGGAGGTTGATTCCACAGGTTATACTAGAATCCAAGGTTGGAGAAACCTTGGAGAGTAGAGTAGGTGTTAAGGGGGCCTGAACCACTATAATCCTTGTGTCATTATTGTCTTTGTGTTTGTGTGCTTTCACTGCATTTTATTTTTTGCACTTGCACATCCCATTTACTTTTCCCATATGTCTTGGATTCTAGCTTTGCTTTACAACTTGTGTATCATATCAGGGTCAAGACCCAACAGAATAGAATATGAAGATTGAAACCTGAACTTGCAAAAGGAAAGGACTTTAAAGAAAAAATAAAAAAAACAAATGAAGCAGTAGTGCCCAAAAGATCGGTAAACTCTAGTAAACCTCTAAAATAGTAACACTTGAGAAAATGGTAAACCTTAAAAGTGGTAGCACTCAAAAGCACTGAACGACTGAAGGTAGTAAGGTAGTCCAAGCAAGTCTATTTGTTAAACATGCCTAGCACCAATTTCTCCAAAAGTAGTAGCACCAGGAAAACTGACCCAAAATCTATGACTCTTGAGGTTGTAGAGCTAGTAGTAGGCACTAAGATTGACCCCGTCCACCAAATCGACCTTACTAGAATACCCCACAAAAACATTTATTTAGCGACCAATAAGGCATTGGTGCAATAATTCTCAAACCTCATGGGCATAAGGATCTAGTTTTCACTATTGGAGCTTCCATCCCCATTGAATTCACCATTCGATAAGAGTTGTCAACAACAGTTGCAGCACCTGAACTACTATTTGGTAGTGGCTATGGGGTGTAGTAAATTATCTGTTGGTTAGAGCTCCTCTAATATTAGTCCCTGCATCATGCCCTCAACAAAATTCGCAAGCAGGGTGGTCAACAAAACGGTTCCAGCATCAAGCCGGAGTTCAGTTGTTGCTACTCCTTGTTGTTCCCAATGATGATGAAAATCAAAGTGCATCGCTCTATTTTTGTCAAATCCTTCACTCCTAGCTGAGCTTCAACAACCACACTTCCATTCTAGGTAGAAGAAAGCTAAACTGCTTGCTGGCTGGATGAGTAGTCATGACCACATATGACTCCATGAGAAGAGTGGTGGAAAGCACCATGGCTGAGCAAGCAGATGCTATAGCACAAAATATGAAAGTGATAGATCAAATGAAGAGTCAGAGTCAATGGACAGAGCAAATGGAGCGCGCGATCTCAAAATGAGCTTTGTGAAGCCTAAACATCACTGGATAATTCCAAAAAGTTGCATTTGTGGACAATTTTGGAAAGTGAAGTAGCTGGAAAGTTTTGAAAAGTTGTTCATGGAACAAACATATGTTCATGATTGGGAAGAATGATATATGGCTCTGAAAGCTTTGATGTTGTATCATTTATCATACTTATTGCATCTTGGAAGTGTCATTCATTAGGGAGCGTTGGGTATAACATGAAAGTGCCTAACAAACGGGCACGCCAAGCAACACAACATAATAATTAAATGAAAGCTTTAGCTAAATGGAGGCATCACATCATTCAAGTAGAAGCGTCATTCGAGTAGAAGCATGTGAAAGCATCATCTAAACAATAGGCACTAAAAACAAAAGAAGCATATCTCCATATAAGTATAATAAGAAGACAAGTTTGTTGTTTCCTTATCAGATGGTAGCAAAAGAGTGGGTGAAATTGAGCTTTACAAATTTTTGGCCAAATAGAGATAAACATGACAAAAAAATGGATTAAAAGAAAATAACAAAGAACAATACATAATTTCTATGGTGGTTTAGCCCAAGTTGAGTTCCTGCTCCATGTTTCTAAGACAATTTCTACTTTACAGTCTTAGGTTCTACTAATCATAACTCTTTTCAACTACAAGTTGGTTTTTCAGAGCTCACCAACTAACTCTTTACCAATAATGCAAGCTTTCTTACTTGCAAAAACCACACTCAATACTGCAAAATTCCTATTTTTTGAAACCAAATAAACAAATTAACTTATACAAAGATTTTCCTCTTACTTAGGCTAAGTTGTATAGAATATAAAAAAATGAAATGATTACTCAATATAGCATAGAGTTTTGAACTCCTTTGTGATTGAAGATGATGGAGCTTTAAACTTGAATAAGAGTTAATGTGTAGTGGAGAAGAAACTTTTGGAAGAAAACTTTAACTTTTTGTAAATGCATGAGTTAAGCTTTTGTTGAATGTTTAACTAACTTTTACCTTTGGGATGGTCTTCTATTTATAGACCTTGGTGTTGAGTCAAACTCCCTTGGCTTAATTTTGATGATGAATGTAATTAACCAACTGAATTTTGATGATGAGCAAACATGTTAGTGAATGGTTAAGCTACTGATAGTTACATTGCCAAGTGTGTAGTGATAAACGTATGAAACGGATTAAGGAAAATGACTTCAATTGTATGGACAGTGTATACAAGTTTATATAAGAGATAACATCCATAGTTAGTTTACAAAGGAAGAAACTAGTGAATGCTCAAAGGATTAATGATCTTGAACTTAGAAGGATATTTCAGATGTACTAGGACACATCTGAAATTATGATGGACAAATTTAGAATATGAAGAAGTTCAAAAAGTCTGAAGAATGAAGGTCGTAATCACTCTAAAGTCTGAAACAACTTCAGAAGTGTCTTAGATGTTAATTCCAAGCTTCTAAGGCCAAACTAAAATTGAAGGATATGTTTGAAATCAAATATGAGCTTCAGAGTAATTTTAGAGGTGCTTTAGATACTGTAGTACACAAAGTTAGAAGCCAGAGTTCAAATGTTAAAATAGTTTTAAACTACTTCAGATGTTACAAATGACAACTTTAGAGGTGCTAACGCACGTAGGAGAGAGCTTCAAATAAACTAAAGTCTCACTTCATAAGTGCTGAAGCATCAAACCTTTGCATTGAAATGTTAAACGATGCTTTAAACATTCTAAAGTTCTACTTCAAATGTATTGAAGCACATATGCAACTCATTTCAGATGTGTTGAAGCATGAAGCCGCGACACTAAAGAATTAATACCACTTTAGACATTCTAAATATTCACTTCAGACATGTTGAAACATGTCTATAACTTGTCACTGAAGATACAAATGAGAAAATCTCGCAAATGTCTAATTCCCAAATGTGAAGTTATTTCTTCAGATGTTTGGAAAGCCACATCAGAGGAGCTAAGCTATAAATTTGTGAGGCTACAAAACACACACCACCTTAGATGGTTTGAAGTCCTACTTCAGATGTTCTAAAGCATTATTGCATATGCCCTGGTTCAAGGGGTTCGCAACGAGCGCAAATCGCTAAGTTCTCTGCCACTTTAAAAGTGCTAAAGGACTGCTTCATATGGTCTGAAGCAACAATGACTCCAAATAGCACAAAAACTCCAAATTTTTGAAGGAGTGCCCATTTGGAGAGTTCTTTGTTAATTCAAAATGTCTAAAGTCCTTACTTTAGATGGTTTGAAGCAATGAAAATGTCATCAACGACTAGAATTTTGAACGTTCCCTCGCATTTAATGAATGTCATCTTCCACAACAAGAAGAATTTGAACTCTGATAGAAATAGAGTTATAAGGGACGTTCCAACTAGCATAAAAGCTATCAAAAGAACTTAAAAGATCATTTACTCAAGTCTTAAAATTTTTCTTCCAACATGTTCAACTCCACTGCGCAACATTCAAGATAACATTCAAAGTACATTCTTCTGAGACCTCTTTGGATTCTGCTGCACTTGTGCTTAACTATATTCTATTTATTACTTTTGCATTTAATTTTGTACACTCAGCCTAAGTGAGAGGCACCTACCTGTACAAGATTTTTTTGTTATTTGTTAGTGCAAGCAAGGGCTTGCTAATTATATTGTTGATTGTAACAAGTAGGAAGACTTATTAAGAAAGCATAAAAGTTTATTGGTGAGCTTTGAAAACCAATAGATGCATCTTTGATCAAAGTTAACTGATCAAATGTTTAATGGAACCTGAGTTTAGTAAGGTAAACCGACTCAGAGAAGTAGAGTAGGAACCCAAGAGAAGGGCCAACCACTATAAAAATACCATAATTCAATGCTATGTGATCTATTCCATTTATTTCTAGCACTACATTTTAATTCTACCAAAACTCTTAAAAGCTTCATTCACCCACCCCCTCTTAAGCTAAAGCTACCATCTATATGGTGTAAAGTCCTATAGAATGGCTTAAACCAAGAGGGGAGGGGTGAATTGGGTAAATAAAAAATTATTACTTAACCCCTATTAGATCATTTCCTCTTTTTGTGCTTGTGTATGGTGTGGTGTAAGATGAATAATAGAACAGTAAAGTGTAGAGAAATAAAACAAACACACACATAAACAATAAAACTTTTATAGTGGTTCAGGACCCCATCCTTACATTCACTCTTCCAAGAGCACACACTCATTGTGCCTTGGGTTCCACTATACACTGTACAATGGAATACATAAGTGTCCTTGATACTTCTTCTGGATTTCAACCCCAGGGGGCATAAGCAAGTGTCCCTGACACTGTTCTGGTTTTATGAGCTCACTAGAAAACTCATCAGTTTCAAAGGTCACCAGCAAACTTGGTGGTATTCTTGAGCTCACCAACAACTCATACAATGTGGTTTTCATGAGCTCACCACTAGTTTCAAAGATCACCAGCAAACTCGTTGGTTTTCTAGAGCTCACCAATAACTCTTTGGTTTTAAGTTTACTAGAAAACTAACACTTTACGAAGTGTTACAATGTAGCATAGGGAAAGATATGATCTCTCTCTCTCTCAACTCTATATAATACAAAAGATCTTCTCATAATGTAAAGATAATGGTCATAAGGATACGAAAGTTTAAGCTAAAGAAAGATAGATGACGGTTCAAGCTCCTGGCCATGGGTGGAAGGATTTGCATAAGGTTAGGTGCATCTAAAAAGTATTCCTTTACCACCTTTGAGTCATCCCACCTGCTCTTTATAAATAGCTTTTCATACTTTCGACCGTTAGAGAAGATTGGTTCCATTGAATGCAAAACAAGAGAGCAGCATTGAAAGAATAAGGCCATTTAAGTTTTCTACTATTGAAGTCTAGGTCTTTCTGATTTGTCTCGAGCTGCTACATCACCATTGAGAGAGGAGGATGAGCTATGTTGAAGGGTGCTCCTCATTTGACTCATCACAGCTTTGAAAGTTTTACAACACCGCTTAGTGCCAAAAATGGTGGTTGGTATAAGTTTGCACAATGATGGCTCGAGTGCAAATGTCATTTGTATGCTTGGTCACATAAATTGATTTTTCTTTGACAAGTCATGACCTCTCTTTATCTTCATTTGTCTACCATAAGTTATAGATGAATTGTTCCAAGGTTTTTCTATCAATTAAACTTCCATAAGAATGATTTTTTCTGTTGCAAATAGTAGACAAATTTTCAATGGTGCAGATGAAGTTGAACTAACTGATAAACAAATTCTTCCTTCTCTACCTCAATTCCTCTAGATGATTTGTTTATTGATCGATCTTTCATGAATGTGCTTTGTCTATTGTAGATAACAGATCATCTATGGATGGTGCTACGAAGATAGACTGATCGATTGACAAACATCTCCTTCTATACTAACAGACGAAGTGGGATGTGCTTCCTTTATTCTTCATCGTCTGTTGGAGGTGATAGACAAAGTTCACTCAGTCTTACACTAATAAACTAAGTATAATTTTCTTCTTTTGTTCCTTGTTATCTATTGAAAGTGCCAGACGAAGCTAAATTTAACTTGCTTTAATAGACAAAGTGTAGTATTCATCTAGTATAAGAGATAGACAAAGTGTTCTTTATCTTGGATAGAGTACTTTGCAGGTTGTATAGGTTTGTCTATTATAAGTTGTAGACAATCATGTCTTTGTCTATTGAAGCCCATTTCAGTCCAAGCACCTCTTTATCTGTTCAACTTCATCTATGCTTAATGTGTAGCTTCTACTTTATCTTCTGCTTTAGCTGATACTTTGTCTGTTGTGATAGATGACATTTTGATCCAAAGACGAGGTAGAGTTCTTTAACTATTCTGCACACTTTGAGCAACAAAAGAGATTTGTTCTAGCAACTTCAATGTTTCTTTATTCTTGGTTTGTTTGTCTTGGCTTAGCTGAAGTTGCACTCCCTTATATCAAGCCTTCTTATCCTCAAACAAATTCTTTCTTTAACTTTGTTAATCAGACAAAGTCTCTTTTCTTGTGCCTGGTTGTCTAGGTGATTACTTCTTTGTCTTTCTTCATTTGTTTACTAAGTCATTGAGTTGCTTCTTTATCCTTGTACTTTATCTTGGACAGACTTTGATCAAATCAAGTATAAGCAGTCCAAATTTCTCAAACACAATTTAAGCTCTCTAATCATGGCTTCTTTTTTAGCTTTTTATTTTACATTTGTCTGTTGACATTTTCTCATTGAGGTTGACAGACAATGCAAAGTTGTTGTAGCACTTCTTCGAAGCCTTGTTTGTCTCCTATTATTTTTGTTTGTGGAAGCATTTAAAGCAACCTTTTTTATTGCTTGTCTCTAAACCTTCTATTTTCTTCTTCTTCTTCCATGATTTTCATTGGTTCAGCTCCTTTGGAACATAGCATATAGTTGTGACAGTTTGTTACAGATAATCATTATCCTGCACTTGAACTTTTCTGTACTTTCTACATTATTAGCTTTCATATAAATAATATCAGAATGTATTTTATCCCCATGTGATTATATCATTTTGTAAAGCAAGGATAGTATACTTCTCTATTAAATGCATAATATGAAAACTTAAGTAATTATGGTGCTTAGTGTGTTTTAATCAAATTTATGCAATAAAGAATAATTAGTGTTATGCGCACCATAAAGTGAAGGCTGTATGCTAGTTTAAGTTATTATTCATGGTCATGTGTTTATGTTAATTAATTCATATTCATTCACATGTTTGTTAGTGATTTAAACATATAATTTCTTTTCTTTACTATAAGTTTTTTTATCATCAAAATCATATATAATAATACTGACAATCTCCCCATTTTTTATGATAACAAAAGTTTAACAACTTATACAAAAATTGGAAATTTTCTTTTAATCTCCCCCTGAATATTTGACCTGTATAATCCTATGGGTTCAACCCTTTTATCATTTTCCTAACTCTAACTATTAGTATTTACATTTATTACAAGTCTTTAATATTTCTCTCCCCCTTTTTGTCATAATCAAAAAGATATATAGTTTTTCTCCCCCTCTGACACATACTTGTGGTATTATTATTATTTTTGTTTCCTATATCACTTGTAGAAATTTATCTCTCCCCCTTTCTCCTAGAGCCCTTACTAGTTTTTCTCTTCTAAATCACATAGTTTTCTCATCATGTGTCATGCATATTTAAGGGCAGCAAGCTTTCATTAATATCAAGAAATAATTGAGATTTTAAACATGTAAGCAACTTGTAAATATAGTTCAAGTATTATTTCAATAATATAAACAACTTTTTAGCTTGCATTAATTGATATATTCTTCATCAAAATTATTTTATGCAAGGACATTAATATTAAAAATGATTTAATGCTAGTAGATAAGTCTTATGATAACAATGCATGATTCTAAGTTATTGAGTTTAGTGTTGGGTCTTTGTCTTTTAATACGCATCCACTTTCTTCTTTTGACTCTCATTAATATTAAAGGAGATGGTTAGGAATTTTAATGACAAAATCAATAGGTTGCTTGGGAAGTGGAATGACACTTTGAATTCTCTATCATGTATAGAGTAGTCAGAGACAGGATAATGTTTCAATGTACACCAGAGCAGTCTCTAATACCATGGCATCGTCAAGTTCTCTTCAAAGCAGAAACAAGTTGATGACAATGCGAATGCGGAAAAAATTCAATTTCTTCATAACAAGATTAAAGTGTTAAAGGAAGATTTATTCTATACCAGGGGCAGTATTTTAATCGTCTCTTGACAAAGAATTCCATAGCTCACATGGAAGCCATAGAATGCATTAAGAATTTGGAGATAGA
>JAYJMB010019930.1:0-42260 GCA_036873735.1 Pouteria campechiana
ATCTTTCCATAACAATATCCATTACATTTTCAAAGGCATTTCACTAGCTATTTACATTTACATTTTACTCACTTAATCGAAGTCAAATAAACCAAATTTCCAAGTGTACAAATTGTCCATATAGCTGCCCATTTTTTGAGGTGATTTTCAATATGCATTTCCATTGAGATTTTCACCCTACAATATGTTTCTAATTGAATTATCCTTAGAATTACACCATAAGCAAGTTAATTACCTCCCAAATAAATCAAACCAACTGCCCTAATTCATTATTCATAGCTACATGGCCTTTCTTTGGGTCATTTATCAAACATGTTACATGCACGATTTAACTTGCATTTTCTAGCAACATATAGTGTATAAAATGCATTTCCATCATTACACATTCATAACCAAACATAATTAACAACAATTAAGTAAAATAATTAACCCATTAAAATTTAAATTCATTCAATATTCTATCCAACCTCTAATCACACCCAAATCTCAACCAATATCTATGTATGTTGTTGTCCATTTCGTGGACAGCAACATAAGTAGATAAATCACACCTAAATCACCATTAAAATGTTGTATTAACCCTCAATATCATTTCCTCCAATAATTCCTCAATCAATCTACACCAAAAAGCCCCAAACAGATTACATTTTCAACATATAAAACCCTAGCAACTAAAAAATCCAAAATTAGTTTAGGGGAAGCAATTACCTTTAATTCTTGTGTTGATTCCTTCAAAAAAAATGTAAATCCCAATTTGATCTTCACCCTCTCCATGAGTTGTAACAATAAAATAGAGATTTACTTGAGGATTCTCCTCCCTTACACATCCAAATGGGTTGTAATAAGGTTTACTAATGGTGTAAGGTTGGTTGCAAGAGAAATCAAAAATTTTCATGCAAGATTTGGTGGGGAGATGGGGACATGAATGGGTAGCAATAGGGCTTACTTTTATGGTTGTGAGAGAGGGAGAAGGGTGGGAGATGTGAGGATGGTGGAGTACTTAAGTGTTGTTCCATTTTGGTACTCCACCAATGCATTTCTATTCCATACACATGCAACTCATAATTTTCATCATTTCATCTATTAACCTCTTCAAATATCACAATTAATTTGGTATTATAATTCTCTCAAATGTATATATCAATTAAATAAATAATTTTTCTTAAATAAATAGAAATAATATCATTTAAATCATGATTAGCTTGCCTCAATCAAATTATGGATCATCACTCACCCACTAATAATTAACCCTTAATTATTACTTAAAATCAATAAATCACTTATAAATTCCACATCATACATATATATATTTTGATGGATCTTTTATACAAAGTTTCAAAATTATTTGCATAAATAATGCATAATTTTTAATTTTATCAATTTAATCTCATTATTTTTAGTTCTTAATTTTTCTCCAAATACAGGCTCAGTAATTTTAGTATATCTTTTTCATATGACGTCCAAATGACATGATTTTTTAGGAATTAAAAAGATAAATTCAAGAAATACAACTTTTATGATGACAATATTTTTCAAATCATCTCAAAAATATGTTAAAAAAATTAATTAAAATGGCCTAATAATTCATATTGTTACTTTTCAGCAATTTAGATTAGTCTCCCTGTTTTTATCATAATTTCTTTATCCGATATCAAAATTAAGTGATTCTTGATTCATTGAAAAGATAATTTCATATTGAATACTTGTTCTAATTAATCCATTATCTATGTCAAAAAAATTAAACACAAATGATCCATTTTCCAAATTTAACATTTTCTTAAAATAGATTATATATAGTTTTGAGTTTTTCTCAATCTTTCCTTTATTTAATTTCATTCCTTTCCACTAATTTTTATATGATTTTACCACATAAATTGTACCCATAAAATGTAATAATTTCCATCTTAAATTATGTATCATATAAAAAACTTTTCTAAACTTCTCATGCATTTACTCATGCATTAAAATCATAATTTTTCTCATTAATTAATCATAAATACCTAACGTTTGGGTTTATCAACTGCAATTTAATTATAACATTATTTTTAAATGTGCATATTAAATTTAACATGCACCATTTTATCTTGAATTTCACAATTTCTCCTACTCCAAATTAAAATTTTAATTTATTCACTATATAAAATGCAAAATTATAACTTTTCAATAATAATCCATAATTTAACACTACCGAGTGTTACAGTTTTCTTCAAAATTAGGCAAATGTAAACTCAATTGATTATATAACATATAGTATTTACTGCCTTGGCCCAAAATCTATGAGAAATATTGACATCAATTAGCATTATTCTTGTTATTTCAATCAAAACTCGGTATTTCCTCTAAAGCACTCCATTTTGTTATGGAGTCCTAGGTGCTGACAAATTATGAGTTATTCCAAGTTAATTACAAAATTCAGTAAATTGACTAGTGTCAAATTCTCTGCCATGATAGCTTTAAGTTGAAAGATTTGTGATTTAATTTCAATCTGTACTTTGTGATGAAATTTCTTGAAAAGCTTAAAATATCCATCTTTTCCACCTAGAAATAGTACCCATGTATATTTAAAAAGTCATCAACAACAACATACCATATTATTTTCTAGCCAAGCTTTGGGTTTAGGTCCAAAAAAGTCTATGTGCAATAATGCATCACGTGATCAAAATTAATTTTCATTTTTGGTAAACCTTTTACTAAATCTAAATTAGATGCTTCTTAATCATGTATATATTGGTATGTCCAAAACATTTATACCACAATGAAGTCTCATTATTTACTGTAGATTAATATTTTACATAATTTGTATTATTAAGGTCCAAAGTATATTTGATGGCTAGAATGGATTCGAAACTTATAAATAGAAGTTCTAATGAAGAAGAAACAAATTCTTGAGTGGATTAAACACAAATCAATCTTAAAAACTCAAGACCGTAGAATGTGAATTCTCTCTAACATGCTATTAAGTTTAGAGTGTTCAAAGTTGCATCTTTTACATCTCAAAGGAGAATGAAAGCACTATGAGGTTTAAAGTTTTATCATTTGTATTTGAGCTTTAATTGTATATATATATATATATCTTAGCTTGATTAGAGGTCGTTTATCTGTGCATATTTTTATTTATAAAGGGGAGTTTCTAGTTAGCTCTAAAAACTAGGTTGAGTTACTAGCAAGCTCAAACTGGGTTGAGTTACTAGTAAGCTTTTGAAACTAGATTGTATGAGTTGTTGATGAGCTCAGAGGAAAACCAACATTGTAAGAGTTGTTAGTGAGCTCCGTAAAAGTAGTTATGTATAAGTTCTCGGTTAACTCTAGAAATCAAGGGAGGAGTGATTTCACACATTGATAGTAGAACCCAAGATTGGAAAAACCTTGGAGGGTGGAGTAGGTGCCAAGGGGGCCTGAACCACTATAATTCCTTATGTTCTTATTGTCTTTATGCTTGTGTGCTTTCACTGCATTCTATTTTTTACACTTACACATCCCATTTATTTTTCCCATCTAATTTTATTCTTGTTTGGCCATATAATCTACATTTTGGATGTAACATGTGGTATCAAAGCAAGTTTGGGGTGACATAATTTGATTTGACAAAAAATGGTGGACAAGTAGTGGATTGCCCTTCTGCGGCTATGTTGTGGAATAGGTAGCCATTTGGGATCACTGTGTAAGTTAAGTGTATTGGTGATTAATGGTAACTAGTGAATCCTACTTAGATATCAATTGTTGGTCCCTTGACAAATAGTAGCTCAAGAGGGGGGTGAATTAAGCTTTTGAAAACTTTGGCCAAATTAAAATAGTTATGCTAAGAATTGATTGAGAAATAACATGCAGCACATTGAATAAAGATTTTTATAGTGGTTAGACCTGAGCTGAGTTCTTACTTCACTTCTCTAAGATAGTCTCCTCTACTATCTTAAGTTCCACTAACATAATCCAAATAACAATAAGTAGGTTTTCCTGAGCTCACTAACAAACTCTTATAACCAATGCAAGTTTCTTTATTTGTTAAAACTAAATACAATACTGCAAGCCCTTTGTAGAAACAAGATAAACAGAAAAATAACTTGTACTGAAACGAGCTTCTTACTTAGGCAAATTTATACACAATGTAAATTAGAATAATGAAAGGAATATCAATAGAATACAAAATTTTAGACTCTTGACAAATTGAAGATAAGATAGCTTTAACTTTTGAATCAGAGTGTTACATAAAAGGAGTTGAAAATTTCTTTGGAAGAAAACTTTTTATCTTTGTAAATTCACATGAAAGCTCTTTAGATTGTCTAACTAATTTCTTCTGGCATCTTGATCTTCAACTTATGGGCCTTGGAAGAGATTAGAGCCATTGTGATTGCTTTCGTTGAGGATTTGATCATTTATGATAACTTATAATCTACTCAACTAAAAAGTTTACATTAGCTGCTTTAGAACTCTAAAATTTGGTTCCAGAATTCTAAAGTTGGGTGAACATTATCAGTAACCATTGCAACATTAAATACAGACCTCTAAAGGTCCTCTTCTATCCTTTGAAAGCTACCAAAGAGGATTTCATCTTGGAATCTCTTTAGACCTCTGAAGGTAAGGGAGGATTCCTCTGAAATTTCCTTTGATGGCTTTGACATGTTCAACTACCACTAATGGCTAGTTTTACAAAAGTTTAAAACTTGAGATCTCCTCTGAGGACACCTTTTAAAGCTGAATTGAACTTTGGAAACCTTTCTAGAGTGCACTTGAGACCTTTGAAACAGATTTTCTATCCTATGAAGATGGCTCTATATATATTTTGTACATGAACTCAATTCCAGACATTGCTTGAGACCTCTAGAATATCCTTTGAGCTATCTTCTAAACTACAAGACTTGTTTTAGCTTCTACATTTATTGATTTTCTTCCTTTGTTTCTTGATTTATGATATGTGTAGATTGATCATTTGAGTTCTTATGTCTCATATCACTTTAAACTTATTTTTCTTGTGTGTTTTTTTAGATTCAACATTTTAATTTTACAACACTTGGAAATTAATTTGTTAGAATTATGCTTTCTCACTCATGTGTTTGTTCATCATCAAAATTTAGTTATTATTTTACATTCATCATCAAAATCAAGCTAAGTAAATGGATTAGACTTAAGAAAAATGGATTTAGAAGTCACAATGAAGTTTTAAACTTTTATCAATTGAGCTTAAGATGCACAATTGAGAGAACATTTGATGTATAAAAGAAAATATTTGTTATTTTAGATCACGTTTTAGCTATGTATACAAGACATGTATTGAAACAAATTTTATTCAAAAGTATTTCTATATATCCTTTTTGGTAATTTATATATTCAAAAGCGTTTTAATATTTTATAGCCAAATGTATAAATAATACTAAAAGTACTTTTTAGTGATAAGGGACAAACACCAATTAGCTTTTCACTTATAGTATTTTCTACAAAAGCTTTGCCACTAAAAGTGCTTTTCTAAACAACTAAAATTTCACAATTAGGCCTAATAAAGCCTAAATGACTAAACACTAAATAGTTTTGTTACTTACAATACTTTTTGTAAAAGCTCTACTTCTAATAGTATTTTTTTCAATCGCTAAAATTTAACAAGTAGGCCAAACAAAGCCCTGGTCTAATTAGAATTATGATATTATAAGTTGTAAAGACCTTGAAGAAGAAAAGAGGAAGGAGACATTAAGACATAGTTTTCAAGGTTGGTATATAAATTGACTTAAAAAAGATTTATGATATGATTATATCAGGCTGTGTGATCATAAGATAAATTAGCTTTCTAATCAATCATCAATGCTATGGAAGATTTGATAAAAGATCAGCATTGTCAAGAAAAAGTTTTCAATATTATTCCATAAAAATTTAGCAACTTTGCTCTAAAAAAATCAATATCTTTAAGATTCTAGAGAAAATATGTAACATACTTGAATCAATTGATGGACTATGATTATTTAATATAATTGCTAGTTTAGTTATTATAAGTTGGAAAAATAAAAAAGAGTTTCCAAAGATATTAAGATGTAGTTTATAATATTAATAGCTTACACTTATTTCCTTAAAATAAAAATACCACAAAAATAAGTCATGTTTGATCATGCTCATTAAAGGTAGATAAGTCACAAGCAACCATTAGGGTGTTTTTTGGCTTATCAAACTTTATATTCATATAATATCCCTATATATATTATATAATTATAGAAGTATTTATATATTTTTACATGTTTCTATTTTCTTACTTGCAAAGTCATCCCTCATGTCTTTTTCTGCAATGATATCTTTAGTATAAAATATATTTACATAATTTTTATATTTATATATTCTTATATAAAATATATTTATATATTTAATATTTTATTTAGATATATTTTATATTTATTTTATTGGAAAAATATTATATCTAGTTGTAGAAAAATAAATAAAAGAAGAAATTTTGGAGAATTTTTTATTTTTTTACTGCATGAGTACTTTTGAGAAAGCTCAAAATTTGAGCTTTTATCTCACCGCAGAAAATAAACTTTTACTGTAAAAGAAGAGCGATTTTTCTTTTAGGAAAAAAACATGAAAATAAACTAAAAGCATTTTTTGATGCCGCTTTTATCTCTTCCGAGGGCAGGGCCAAACCGGCCGAGACAGATTACAATTCGCCTGAGCCGGACTCCCGCTAGCTCACACGCGTCCAATGAGAGAAGAAGCCATGCCACGTGGACAAATATACGGCTTCAGTGCCCCGTTACATTTCCAGCCACACAGAGAAGAAGAGAACGAGATGAATAAAAAGAAAAAAAAAAAAAACCATTTACGCCTACGTGAACCGAAAAGAATCTCAAAGAATGTTGTGGAGCGGGGGATTGGATGTGTTGCTGTTGGTAACCGGGACTGTCAGCTTGTCCAGAGCTTCTCAGCCATCCCTTCTGAGAACTTTCTGTTCCAGAAACAGCTCTCGACCCCCGCCAGACGGAAACAGCAACAACAAAGGTAAAACCTATTGCATATTGCCATGCTTTCAAGTTAGCAGCACAACGGCAATACAAATTGTCTTTGCACTATCACTGCTATCGTCAGTTGGAAGATTCATCGCCATTTGGTATTTTCCTCTGCATCAATCTCTAGAAAATGCTGCTGTGTTGTTGTCATCTAATCCAACCTCTCTGCCTTGACGTTTTGATGCCTAATGAAAGGAAAGACAATCCGACCGTCTCGTGGGGCCATTCAAATTTCAGGGAGGTCTTTAGCTGGTGCATTGTATTATATGCAAAAAATGCTGATGAATCAACATGAAAAATACTCATCAAATGGATTGCTGTAAAGAAAGGACTAATTCCTCAAAGTTCCAATTTCACATGGAATACGATGATTTTTTGGCTAGCACAATTTCATGATCCCGCGTCTGATGCTGGTTCACAAATTGGTGGCTTCATCATGAGATTTCTTGGAATGATAAGCTTGTTTGACAAAATTGTTAAGCATTCACCATTTGTTTTGTAAGGTTACATTATAGTGCTAACCGCATGAGTTTATTTGTGAACTTTTGATACAATCGTCCTTCGAAAGACATTTTTGGTACAAGTAAAAGGTATTCTTTTCCTTCTTTGCATGCTACAACCGGCTCTGACTAGCAATCTAATCTGGGTTCATAGTTATCTACCAAAATTTTTTGGGTGGGCGTGGCCCACTGCCCACCCAATGGTTCTTCAAAAATGAAGCCAAAATATTAATTGAGTATGGCCAGTCAGCTACACCATAAAAAGCTGAAAGTCAGTATCGAGTTTCACTCATAATCTGACCTCTTCATAGACTCATAGTGGTCTGATGTAATTTTTATACTTTGGGCATAAGATGAAATGAAGCCAAAATATTAAGTGAGTCAGCTATACCATGAAAAGATGGAAGTCAATATGTAGTTTCACTTGTCTTTCAACCTTTTCAATTAATCTGATCTCTTCATAGTGTTCTGACATAATCTTTATACTTTAGACATAAATGATACTCTACGTTTTATATTTTGCTTCAATCTCACCATGGAAGCATCTCAACCATGTTGACCGCATTGATGGCCAATAGGTGTGCTTCTCCATTTTTTGAGATGATACTACATTGGCAAACATCATGGATGTTAGAGAAGAAAACAATGGATAGATAACGTAAGAGAGTCTCTGTGATCTATATTGTGTGATTTTCTTATCAGACTTGCTAAATCTAGAGGAAATGGGGAAGAATGAGTGCTGAATATTCCTTTTTGAGCCACCTCAGGGAACTCAATATATATTTTATCACCATTTTGCTGGCCTTGAGAATTTATTTTATCTCTTTCAGTATTAAAAGAAACAGGTATTCCATCTGTTTCCAAAGAGCTGGGTTCTTTACTCACACCCAAACATTTAAATCTTATCATTTGAATGAGATTAGTCCTTTTGATTATTAATCAAGCATTGAATGTCCTCTGAGTCCTCCAACAACCTACAGTATGGTTTCACATCTCTCCATCCATATGCGACAACTCATATGCCTTCTCATCATTGGCCATGGTTTGAACCCATGTCTAACTGATCTATTTCATGCTTGACACCAAAAAGTGTACTCTCTGCGTCATCTGTTCCAAACTGAATCTCTCAAACATGCTATGATGGCAAGTGGTTGAGCTTGCAGCTTTTATTGGAGATTTAAAATTTTTTAAGTAGCGCATAGAGAAAATGTTTATAACTTTTCATCAAGATGCATCTTCTATGGCAAAAGATGAGCTTCTGCAAAGAAAAGAAAGAAAACTTCTTCCGAAAGCAACCCGATGTAGAATGTTTACTCATTTAGCTCATATGCTTTGGCTTTTAGGATCTAGTTTTTGCTCCCAACAGTGTCACATAACTTCCAAATTTGATGTATGTCTTCACATTTGAATGTTCGGTCATGGCTAATCTTTCTTGTTGACCTATCTAAGTGCACTTAATAGATGAATTTGGCTATCGTAGCCACAAATGGGTGACTTAATTTGGAAAAAGAAGAGGAAACCTATGCATATCATGCTCAAGCTTTCATAGTGGTAATGCTGACGCCTAGATAAGCTATTATCTGTAGTTTTCCTGGCAGCTTTAGTACCTTCTGAAGGAAGATTTAAGCTACATTGTCAAATCCATAAGTATATAATCTATCACTGAGCTGTGGCAAAATATCAACTAGGTACAGATCACTTCTTTAACTAATGAATTATATTTTATCTTTATACTGGTGTCCAAGAAACTGTGGTGTACATTGCTGATTGAAACACTGACATTGGGCTGAAGCGATGAGCTTCTGTCATGGATGGTTATACGTTCTCGGACTGACCTACTTTTGATGCTTATTTAACTATCGCAACCTTTTTTGTTAATGTAATAGATCAACCCAAAATTCTAGCTTTAATTCATATGATTTGTCAAGACCAATAGTATCAATAATTGTTTGAATTTCCTTTTTCCTCCTTGAAACAACTTAATTACCCATTGTGTGCGTTGAACTTTTTGTAGTTTAGCTTTTCTTCAACATTTCTAAATTAATGATAGCATTTCTCTTGGCTGTAATATATCTATTTCCTGATTCTAAACTTAGGGAATGAGATTAATCTTTATATTGATGTCGTTGCTGTCTTTTGCTATCATTACTATTACACTTAGATGGATATTATTAAAGTAAAGCAAGAAGGAGAATAAGACTGGGAGCTAGGCTACAAAATTCGTGGTTATACAGATGAATTACTTGAAGAATAAAACAGGAAACTTAAAGAATAGGGCAGGAAACTCATCGCTATGAATGGAAACTAGAAGAAGAACCTAGGAAACTACATTATATAGAAGTGAAAGATTCAACCCAGCAGCCCTAAATAGCTGCTTCCGAATGCACAATTTTGCTTGCAAGAGGCATGCTTACATGATGATAAGTGCAATATCATTAAATGTACGCAAAAAAGTTCTTTCTTCCAACAATTTTTTGCTTTTCCTTATACAAGAGTATTCTTGTTCTAAATTAATGTGGTATTAGAGCTTCTTATTCTACATCAAGAGAGCTTCTTGTTCTACATCATAGCCAATGCTCTAAGCCTAGTATTCAATTTTCCACAAATACACACAACTGCATTTGATGCATCCACATTCTATTCACTGATCATCCACCATCCCTCTTTCTGCTGCTAGATCGCATACAACTGCATCGTCACTTTTCTTCTTTGTCTTCGCTGCTCTAGACTCAATTGTGCTTATCTACTTCTCACTTGTCAAACTGCTGCTGTACAACATATCTTGGGCATTGTTGCTCCACCATGATTCATGGGGCCTTCAATAGCAGTTTAGCATGCTTGTGGCAACCATCCACCATATTCTGTATCATTTTCCATGATGCAGCTGCACCTGAATCTTCAGGTATCCAATGCCAGAATGATGCTTCCACGCTGCCACCTTTGTTGCAAAAGTTATTATCCCACAACACTGCCATGGACAACATAGTGCTGCCCCTTTATCATATAGTCACCCAGGACTGCTACTACAAGCACTAACAATTCATTTTGGCATCTCTAAAAGCCAAGCATGGTCAACTGGAGCCATTAGTGAATTTCCACCTGTTCTCCCATCATGGATTTGCTATTGTGAAAGGAGGAAATCAAAACAGATGAATCCCTATCACTTTATTCAATCATTGTTCACTTGATTCAGCATCTGTAAGCTTCAATTGGAGGTCCTTTTAACCTAGGTTGTTACTGTGGAGAAAATGGCAAAGAAGCATGCAAGGGGTGCGACTAGGTTGGTTAAACCCATAAGCCACTGAACCCAAGCCTATTTAAGTGGGATTAGGGTTAAGTCAATCAACACTTGGGTTAGAAAAATTGGGTTAAGCTCAACCCGGTTTGTAGATTGGGTTGGACTAGGGTTGATGGTTAAGCAACCTGAACAATCCGTTCAACCTGATTTTCCCATCCTTCACATAATCATTCAGCTTTCAACGCCTAACTTTTTAATTTCCTTTTATCTTTTACTTAGCACTTTTAATGCTTAGTTCTTCTTTTATATAGTGTGTTTTCCTTTTATTTATTTATTAGAATAAAGAAAGGGCTTTAATATATTTAAATTTTCTTAGGTATAAAAGAGTCAAGATACTTTATTTTTTACCAAATACTTTTTTTTATTTATATTTATTCAGAATATTATCTTAAATTATCTATATGTGATTATTTGTGTTGATCAAGGAGATTTTGTATGGTTGTTAGAATTATTTTGTTTAATTTTATGTTGTTCTTAACTTTTTTCAACACATTCTTGACTTATTTAAATCCCAATTATCAACCCAATTTCAACCCGTAATCCAACTCAACTTTTAAAAATAGGGTTATTTTAGGGTTGAAGTTTTTAAAAATGGATTTTATTAGGGTTAGGGTTGAAATTTTAGATAGTGCATTAGGGTTACTCAACCCGACATAACCTGTCCTGGTTGCATCCCTTATATGCCCACAGAAAACCCCATCTTGCAACATAAACAAGGGAGGAAGAAGACCTCCATTGACTGCAAGATCTTTTTGCCTCTTTTTTTTTTTTAATTGTCTGAAATCCAGAAAAAAAGTTCCTGGTTTTTAAAGAATCCTTGAGCCTGAATTTTGAAATTGTGATCTGATCCATCTGGCGTTTTGTAGATCGCCCCCTCTGCTTTCTGAAATTTGCAAAAGGGTCTTTTAGGTTTTAAAAATAACAAAACAGCCTTGAGCTTTTTTGAAATTACAAAACATACCCTCAATTTTCTGAATTTAAAGCCACTTTTAAGGGGAAAAATGATGATGACTAGTGTTGAGTTTAATGTCTTCCAAACTCAAATGCAAAGCAACTTGGAAATCTTTTAGATTTACACGTAAACTTACATTCAAAGCTTTCAAACTTGAATACAAAACTTCGTGGCTTAATAAATTAAATTTAGAGATTTGATTTTTGAAAAGTCCTCATCAGATGTTCCATTGGTAGAGAGGATCAACAAGAAAAAATTGATTTGTTTTTTAAGCAAAGTTATCTGATGATCAACTTAATATCATTGAAGATTTAAATGTGACATAAGATTCAAACGTCGAGGAGAATAAAAATCTAGAATATTTAAAGGAAGAGATTATCAAAGACATTTTTGAAGAGGAATCTACTTTCAAGATGTAAGGGAAAATTTTCAAGAGGCATCACGTAAGGAAAAATACAAGAACTCATTGGCCAAAATCTATATAGTGTTTATTGTCGAAGCATTTAGAACTTGTGAATAGCATGAGAAAAATGATAGAAAATGGAGAAATCAAGTGGTGTTTTCTGTAGTAATGTTTAAAAAATGAGATTCTAATTCGACTTGTTGGATTACGTCATTTGTCACCTAAGTTGAGAAAGATACACTATAAAATTGGATTATGGTTAATAATCAAATCAAAGTTAAAGGACAAATTTTTTTCCCAAGCCAGGGAGAATGATGCAAAGCATGATGGAATACTCATTGATGCCTAGAATAGTCATTAGAATTTTGTTTATAATAGTAATTTTTGGACATTTAATTATGTAATTTGAGAGTTGATGTAGACATTAAGTGATGAAAATATAGTTGAACTTGATGGGTAATTTAGATTATTATCTTTCATTAGTCCAAAGGGTTGTATGATAAAACACAAAACAAGGTAAAATTGGGAAACTAAAATGAATATTCAAGTGCAAGAATAGGAAAGCAAATAAAGCACACAAGCACACTAGACAATAAGTACACCAAGAAATGTAATAGTTTGGCCCAAAGCTAGTGCATACTTCACTCTAAGGTATCCTCACCTTGGGTTTCACTATCAACTATGGAATCACACCTCCTTTGGTTTCTCCGAGTTTATTAATAACTCTCACAATGCTACTTGGTTTCTCTGAGTTTACTAATAACTCTCACAATGCTACCTGGTTTCTCTGAGCTTATTAGAGAATTCTTACAACAGACCATTGTTGCAATAACAACCCTTCCTTGCTAGCAGAAATCTTAAAAACAAAGAAAAATAAGTTTATAGGCAAAAACCTCTTGTTAAGCAGGTTTGTACAAGTAAAAGCGAAAAGAGATAAGTTAAAATAACTCTAAAGCTCGTGGAAGAAATTCCTCTTTATGTTGGCGATAATGTACTTCCAGCGTTTGTGGCAATTGTAGCCTGAAGAGACTTCTTTTAGGTTGTTGGGAGTGTTTCACACCTAATACTTTATTATTTTATCCTTCTTCAAGTCCCAGTACTTTATATATCTTGTTTGGAGTGATTTCTAACCATGTTTAGGCACTTCTGATAGATATTTACACATCCAATGGTCATATAAAAAGCTATCAGAAATGACTGTTGCAGGTGATAAGCCTTTGTTGATTCCTCTGTCACTTCTTCTATAAGGCTGATGGAGGTAATAGGCTTCTATCACTTCTTCCATCTCTTTCACTATCTGCCACCATCTAGGATATACCAAACATCTAAAAACTGCGACAGCCTTTTGTCGTTCTATATTGCTTCCTCTGTCACTTTTTTTGTCAAATGATAGAGCTAATAGAGACTATGATCGATGTAGGACAGGATGCCCTAAATCAATGAAATCTCGATAGGGAAAATAAGGGATAAAAGGGGAGAAATCTAGATGAATTAAAGGAAAAGAATAAGAAAGAAACAAAGTTAAAATTTTCAATAACTTTTAATCAATAATTTATCTACCATAGAATTCATAACTGTCTGAACCTCATATCAAAAAACCCTATTTATAAGAAATAAAAGAAACCCTAATGTAACCTTAATGTATTGCATATAAATAAAATCCTTATATAAACAAATAAAACCTATAATCCAAACTGTTCATCAAGTTGATCCATGTGTTGATCACTTGATGCACACATGAAATCCCAAAATAAATCAACTATCCAAAAATCCCAAATAAGAAATTCATAACAAGAAACAAATCCTACTTTATGCATGGCCTCTGTATGCTTTGCAATAATGACAGACCTCTGTTATTGCTCTGTCGTTTACTCTGTCAACTGATAGGGGTAATAAAGGCTTCAACAAACCTCTTTAGTTCCTCTTTATCTTCCTCTGACTATTGAAAATAACAATCCTATGTCACTCATTGTGCTTCCTTTTTGGGTTTCTTTATCACTCCACAACTTGGCAAAACTTCATTATCTTTAAACTTAACTCATGAATAAGTTTTGTTATCATCAAAATCACACTGTTAGACTCAACATCTTTAATATGTTATTTAGGTTTCTATTTATACATGTAAATTGGGGTTTTCTTCCACAGTTTCAGTTATTAATTTTCTATAAAAATGATTCCATTATCATGGTTGAAATAACTTGATTCAGTTGATTATTGAATAAAAGTTCTTTAGCTTTTTTTTTTTTTTTTTTTATCTAATTCCCTCTCCTTCTCAAGTTCTATCCTCGAAAAAAAAAAATTCCCCTTATTTCTTTTCTTCTTCCCCTATTGAGAGGGCCTCTCTCTTTCTTTCAAAGCCTTTTCCTTTTTCATTTCACAAGAGTATTCCTGTTATACGTCAATTTGGCATTAGAAAAATTCTTGTTCTACATCAATTTGGTATCACAACTTCTAGTTCTACATTAAGAGCACATGATTCAATAGGCAATCCAATAGTGCCAGTAGTGGCTTAGTAACTATTATTACAATTTACCATTTGCCTAATTTGGGTGTTTCTTAGATGAACCATCTTTAGCTGATACATTGGCATGACCATTAACTGAGAAGAGGCATGGTCATATGCAGTAGGACATGAGCGAGATTTTCTTGCCTCATCTATAATCTCACCAAATCTCCATGCAAGGTGATTGGAGATAAGTTTTATGGAAGCTGGCAAGATGTCAACTGGATGAGATATGATCAGACCTCAAATCCAAGTAGGATGATAGGGCTAGCAGGGTGCAGAAAAATCATCAGGTGGTTGATTTAGGATATTGCCCTTGCCCTTGCAATTAATTGTGGATCTTACTCTAATAAGCCGATTGGGGCATTGGACAAGTTATTAGTTAGTCCCTTCTCTAGGGAACCTGCAGGGGCTGAATTGTTATATGCCTAATTCTTGTTGCTCTATGTAAATGATTAAGTTGGAATGCCTAATGTTCTTGTTGAATATCATGTTATTCATTGAGAATGTTAGTATTTTCTAGGTGAGCAGTACAATAATGGTTTGTGACTAAGACAATTTGTTGTGTTGAATTATGTGTGATGCATAATGTGATCAGGTATTACACATAAATTATGGTTTTTTAGTTTTAGGGATTTTTTCGATTTTTTGGATATTTTATTATTTATTTTCGGGTTATGGCATACCCCTCAAGTGATTGAAACATAGATCAACTTGATGGTGATGGTTTGTTTATTGTAGGGAAGTTATTTTCAGATCTTGGATAATTTATTCTTTATTTTGGGGATTTCATTTATTTAGTTTAATAAATGGTTTAGAGATCTTTATTTTTTAATTATGGTTTTATCAATCTGCCTTTCGTTAGGGTTGAGATTGTGTTAGGATAACTTCCCTATTTTTGATGGGCAGCTAGGCCTTAATGCTTTTCTAGACTGAGTCTCAGGTATGGAAGTTTTCTTTGAGTAACACTGAATGTTTGATGTTCAGTGTATTAGATTTACAAAAATGCAACCTGTAAGGTTAGCTAGGCATTATTGGAAAGCAGTTCAACATGATACTAATCATGTAAGAATTCCCATTAACACTTGGGTTGAAATGAAGAATAGGCTAAGATAAAAATATATCCCTAAATATCATGAAAGGCACTTGTAGGGCCAATGAATTAGCTTGAGGCAAGGTACAATGACTGTAGTCCAATACCTTGATAAATTTGAAAAGTTGTCTATGAAAAACGAAGTGTGAGAAAGTTGGTGGAAAATGATCATTAAATTCATCGGGGGACTTAGACCAATCCTACAAAGAAAACTTAGTTTACACCTAATTGACACTATCAAGGACACTGTTTATAAAGCTTTGCAATTAGAAATTTTTCACTAAGTCAGGGAGACCCAAGCAAATAAGTTGGTACCTTTTATAGGGTTTACAAAAATTACAATGTTTGATTTTTTACTGAAGGAAATCTTAAGACTAGCGTAAACACCATGTTTGAAAGAATAGGAAATTCAGTGTCATAGTTGTCGTGGTAGAAGTTACAATGTTGCCCATTGTTTCCATTGCACATATACTATTAACACAGAAATGAAAGTATCATATGAGGATGAGCACTTTGATGAAGTTGTTGTAACTTTTGATTCACCCTTAAATTATCAGGATAAATCCCTTCGATGTAATGCGTTATTTTCTCATTTCTCCAAAGGAAACAAATAATTGGAAATGCACAAACATTTTCTATCAATATTTCTATTTAGTGATGTTATAGGCAATATTATTATAGATGGACATAGTTCCAAAAATACTATTTCAAAATCTGCAATAGCCAAAATGAAATTGAAGCCAAAACTACATATGCAACCATGCCAAATTGCATGGCCAGACAAAACTTCTCTATCCATGAGTAAAAGGTGTTTGGTTCTAATCACAATAGGTGGCTACTTAGATCAACTTTGGCGAGAGGTGATATGTTTGACTATAGCTCATTTTATTTAGTTGTCCTTGGCTATATAAGTTGGATGTGACACATCCTAGAAAGGATAACACATAATATCAAGCATAATGTGAAGTGCATCCTTCTTAAACCTGTTGGATCATTTGCAAAGGGCGCATCCCAGAAACAAGTTTTCTGTAATGGTTCTCCTCAAAAAGGGTTATTATGCATTTCTTCGTTGAGTGAGTATGAGTAAAAAAGAGATGAGTTCAAGTTTTAAACTGAAATCCTCATCCGAATTTCTCACGTTGATTGATTATAAAACCAAGACAACTAATGGAAACTTGGGATGTATGTTAGGAATTGGGATAGGAAACATAAAGGCATAGGATTTTGGTTTGCCTAATAGAGAATACCTGCCACAAATTTGTTAGTCAGTCTATTTACAGTATCCAAAATTTGTTTATTGTCTCGATTTCTATATACATGTGCCTTTAAAGTTTGATATTCATTTATCAACTTTTCCACACAACCTTAATTTGCTCGCCAAAAAAAAATGGAAATTCATTCTTGGTAATTAAAATTATTAGGTTATTTTAAATGTTCATGGGAAAGGCGAAAATTATGAATATAATGAGCATGAATCTGACTTTTTTCAGATATTATAATTAATTTAGTTTATAATGTGATGGTTTTGTTTCCCTGTAGAGATTCCTTTAAACCTCCAATTTTGTCTATAAGAATTTCTATAGCTAGTTTTCATACTTAGTACAAATGCTGCAATCAGAGTTTTTATAGTCTTAATTCGAGGACAATTGTTCTTCAATTCAGGGAGAGCAATGTAGAAAGTGGTCAAGCTTTGCACTTAAGTTAGGGTTTATTTAGTTGTAGTGATGTTATTTGATATTTTAGATATATTATTATTCATTTTAGGGATTTGGTACATGTCTCAGACTCTCAAGTGATCAAAAGATTCAAAACAGAAATCTACCTGATGAACAGTTTAGAGTAGTATTTTATTTGTTTTATTTATGGTTTCAGTTATGTGCACATTATCGCAACACATTAGAGTTGCGTTGGGATTTTCTTTTGTTCTATAAATATGGTGCATTGTATTAAGTTCATGATGAATTGAAGTTATCTTAGTATTTGATTTCCTTGCTCTCTAATTTTATCTCATTTTCCCTAAATTCGTCTATTTTTCGTTCCTTTCTTGAGAGGATCCTTCCTCTTTCTTGTCATTTCTTCTCCATCTTGTGCTACATCAAAGTGGCAAACTGTAATTTAGGTTAGGGATGTATTTGACTGAAAATTGGGTAGACAACTATATACATCGGATGTAGCACTTAACTTATGGATAGAGAATTAGTTTTGTATGCAAAAGCTTGGAAGTGGGATTGGGTACTAGCTTTGGTTTAGAGTTGGGGATATATGTCATGGTTCAGAAGAAGAATAAGCATTATAATGGTTATATTGGTTGCTTCAAGTCAAGTGAATGAAGAAGCTGTAATTAATCTTAGAGGGGTTCTACATGATTCCTTGCCCTATTTGAGTTTTTGCAGTCCCTAGGCAATCACAAAGTTGCTAGTCTTTATGGGAAAATCCATGCTATGTCTAAATGAGATAAAGACTTCAAATGATGACTTGGCCCCATAACAGACAGCGCAAGGCCAAATAGGAATGATATAGATTTTGTGATGAATATAAGCGATACAAAAGAGGATGCTGCTGAATGTAAACAGAACTGAGTGACATAGTGTGATCAATGAATATGAACTTATGCAAATGTAGACAATTTTTTTTGGGATGTTTTAACAACATGGTAATAGCGCAAGAATAAGGAGGGCAGTTGATTGGGCTGAGCATAAATTAGAAAAAATTTTCTGGAGATATAATCAGAATTTGGTTGGTGTACCAATGCCTATAAAATCAAATTAATGTGACTAATCTTTGAATGAGTGTTGATTTCAAATGATTCAAATAATTAATGTTACTATGCTACAGAGGTTAAACATATTAATGGCAAAGGAACTGTTTCGATAGAATCAAAATGCAGGCATCTAGCTAGACTTGAGAATGAATGGTGTTGCAAAGCTTTCCTGATATAAAATTAAATGATGAGCTTAATGATACCTATAGGTAATTGAATGATGTGAATTTGACTTTTAAGAAATAATGGAATCAGGACTGAACCATGAGGTTGCAGTTTATCAGTTGGAATTGATGCTGCAGTGTGATGCAAAATGGAAATGAATGATACAGCCGATAGTTGCTAAGAAGCAAATGAAAGATATTCTCTTCAAATGAAAGTGCTGGGAAATAGTGGAGATGGGAATGTTAAAGTGTTTCTTGATTAGAGAGTTCTCCTTGTACTTTTAACTTCCTTTTCATCTCCCACTTTCTCACTCTTCTTCTCATTTCTCCTGTTTTTCTCTACTTTTGCTTTACTCAGTGCTATACAGGAATGATGAAAAAGGAAGAGATATTATTTATTTTATTTTGTACAAATGCTTGGAAAGCTTGACCCAAAATGTGCATATTTTCAAAATTAGATACACATTTACAAATGAAAATGGTTGTCTAAAAAAATCTTTTATTGAAGATCGTTCAAAAGTTCTGTGTATGTATAAATTCTACATTGTCATGTTATAGAGTCAGAAATGCATTTTAGGGGCATAAAATATCTTTTCTTTTTGAAAGGTTTGGGATTGTAAGTAGTGCATATTTAAAAATAGGGGTTATTTGCAAATATACTCACAATATTTCATCACTATTACAAATATACCCCTAATGTTTGAAAAATAGCAAATATACTCACACCATTTAATATAAATTGCAAATCTACCCTTACCATTAGGGTTCCATCCTATTCCGTTAATAAAAATTTTAAAATTTGAAGACTGTTCCCATCATCTTCCCCATGAAACCTTGAGCATCCAACAACCATTGCCACTGCCTTGTCACATTATTGTTGATCGTCCATCCAACCAGCGATTTGAGTCATTCACCTAATTGGATCCAGCCACACAACTTTCGAGCACAAATCATCACACCAAATGCTTGAGTTGGCACAGCAAATGAGCTTCGCCCGCAAAGTTAGAGTCATTTCTTGTATCACTACCCTTGCGAAATGCTTGCGCTGATTGCATGCTTAAGGGAATGCCCAATAGCAAAATTTGGAATGGAACAAGAAGAATTCTGGGGCCCCTTCATGCTTTGCCACAATTTGTTGAATTCAACTAGGTCCTTCATGCTTTTAGTCAATCCTTCGAGTTCACGAATCAAATCCAGTGTGAACTTCGCCTTGCTCTTGTTTTTGGGAATTAGGCAGCTGAATTCGTTGAAGAAGAGTGGAAGCATGGCCGATGATCTACCATAGATAGTCTAGCTACAAGTAAGATGAGGCGATCTAAGTGGCCAAGAATTCGGTAGTTGGGCTAGTGTATCAACATAATGACGATGCCTTCACTTTATGTGGTCCCCTACAAGATCTTTACCATCATGAAAGTGTTGGTGGAGTCGAGCCCCGACATGCGCTCATCAAGGAACAACGTGATGGAGTCGTGGATGATGTTAATGCCGATTGACACGCACCTCCGCTACCCACTGGAAACTCCTTAGCGGCCTTGATCACATATGATAGTCTTAGTAGCTAATTGGAGACCAGTTGATTAGGTGCAATATCAAAGTTATGATGTCAAAATGACTTGAACATTCAGGTAAATGACTTCGATCGAACAACCAATAATGGTCAGAGGTAGTGCACAAATGGTAGCGGTGACAATGTGAGAGACAACTAGGGCCTGATCGTTAGATGGACTAGAACATTTATACATCACAATGGACTAAAGCGGAAGTTATTTGACATAATGGGAAAAAGACGGACATTTTTGGTATTTTAGATTTTTTATTAACAGAATAGGATGGAACACTGATGGTATGGATAGATTTGCAATTGATATCAAACGGTGTGGGTATATTTGCTATTTTTCAAATCTGGCATATATTTACAGTATTGATAAAATTCTGTGGGTATATTTACAAATAATCCAAAAAATAAATATTATACATGTTATATATATGACTGCATGTGTGAATTTATGTTTAGATGACATTATCTTCATCAATATAAAGCCTTATTTCTGCTAAAAGAGATAAGTTATATGAACCTTACTACACCATTCCACTCTTTTGATGTGTGCAAGTGAGATTTTTTAGTCTAAATTTAAACTTAACAAGTCCTATAAAATTGTTTGTAGCCATTTAATTATGATATGATGTCACCTTCTACCAACTTTTTTTACTATTGTTTACATTATATTTATTATCATCATAACTCCCCTTCTGAATAGTTTTGAATGAGAGAAATTTTTTGACAAAGGTCTCCCTTGTAGAGACTTTCCTTGGGGTAGTTCCATTTAGAGGTAGGATATCTGCTTTAGGGTCTAATGAGTAATATGGATTCAATTGGAATTAAAAGGAATGAAATGGAAATGATGTTAGCAGTATAGAAAATAATGTTAGTCATAAAGTAAATGAGGTTAAAATAGCTGAAAGGTAATAATTGAAAATATAGGTAATTATGGAAAAAATTAAGGTTGTTATTGAAAGTACAAGTCAAATAAAGCCTTGGAGAATGGAATTTTCCAAGGAAATCCATTCCAATCAAATCCTTAGGAGAAAATATATTCTTTAGGTTTGTTGGAATTTTAGGTGGGATTCTAGATACGGCTTTGGGCCCACTTTTTGTTTCTTTTCTTTCCTTCCAAAAAAAATCGCTTGTTAATGTTTTTCTCCCTTTCTTGTTTGGACTTGAGCTATCTTTTTGTATGTTTGATGGGAGGAAATGGACTGAATCTAATGAATTTCAAGCATAGGCTTTGATGCATCTGTCATCATTTGCTTCTTCTAAATAATGGGTGAGACCATGAGATGGAAGAGGAACTGAATGAATTTCAGTTATGACATTAGCCCATGCATGTTATTGCTTCTTTTTAAAGCAATTAATCCTCAAAGTTGTTGAACTTTAGTTGGAGGCTGGCCCCACTTGTATTGTTACTTTTTGTAGTGACCATGCTCATGGATGACTGATGGGAAAGCTCTAATACCAAAATTGACATTGAATGGGAAGGGAATGAAGAGAAGAATTAATGGAGTACAGGGAAGAATTAAAGAAGAAAAGGGATTAGAATAGAGGTAGGGACAAACTGGAGAAATAAAAGAAAAGAATGAAGGTAGAGAGAGAAAAATATAATTAATTGTATTCTCCATAAACTGAAGTCTAAAATCCTTACTATATGCTACCATATTTATAAAAAACTAACAAATAAATCATAGTTTAAATAGCTATAAATAAAAATCTTAAATAAAATAATAAAAATAAATAAATATTTAATCTGAATGTTCCGTCAAGTTGGTCAAAATATTGACCCCTTGGTGCCTGCATAAATAAATAAAAAATAGGATGAAAAATTATTTGCATTGTACATTTTAGTTGATTAAGAATGTGATTCTGTTTTTCTTGTTGGTCCCAATTCTTCTCTCTTTTGCAAGTCCTTCCCTTCTTTTCTAATCCATAATTCCTCTTTTATAATTTATAATCCCTTTTCTACACTTATTCATTGGTAGAAAATAGATGTTGCCCATTGTCTATCAGCTGCACAGTTTAGTTGTAGATATTATAAATGCATGTCCCTGGTGTAAACTGTAAACCTTGGCTATCTAATTCCTACCTTTTGAAAAAATAAAAATAAAAGCTTGAACATTTGTATTTTATTCTCTTATTTCTGTTTTGCAAGTAAATAAATACTTGCACGCCAATTTCACCATCTTATCAAGTGTGTGGGCTACCCATTTCCAAGTGGTAGGAATTGCCCCAAGCAACGGCGAAGCCAAGACCTTTGGTTAGGGGAGGCAAAGTTTTTAAGTGCATGGTAGTACACATGCATTAGCAATACATTACAACTGATTTAATAATCCTCAAAAGATTAAACAAATGATTAAGGCCATCCATCCATGGGTATAAAATTGTCTATTGTAAATAACTTTTTAGCAAAAAACTTTTATTTATGACTTTTCATATTTACCTCCCAATTTTTGGTTTGAGTGGGGCAATCCTATGTGGAGTTTGAAAAACATTAGAACTTTAGTAAGATTTTTCAGAAATTGAGAGGGGCATTGCTTACGCTCACTTTCACATAGGTGTGCAACTTCGGTTGGGTACCCATAAACCAACCTGGATTTTTACAATTACGGTTCCCCCCTTTCAGCTCGTCCAGTCGGTTAGGTACCCCATTTGCGACCTGCATGCAATTTTCAGGTCAGTCCGGTTGGAGGCCTCAGGTACCCGAATCAACCTAACCTGCATTGCCAACTTAAAACATAGAAAAAGAAAGCCTAATCTCTGTCACTCGATCCCTGCATTCTCTTTCCCTTCTTCCCTTGTGCCCCCACAGCCACGAATCTGCCCCATAACAGCTCTCTTCTTCCCTTTTGCCCGCAAATCTGCCACATTTGTGATTTGTGAACTGCGTCATCCCCATCGACGAAAGCAGCGTGCAACCATCTATCCCCTTTTCCGGCAGCGTGCAACCAACTGCTTGTTATTCTGCTCCCACTAATCTATCAGCAAATCATCCCCATTAATTTGACTACTCCCATTACTTTGCCCGTAAGTAGTTTAATCATCTTCTTCCTTTCCAGCAACCAACAGTCATCTTCCCATCTTCTGGCAGCCAGCAATCATTGACAGCAAGTTGCCTTCCCATTTCAGCAGCAAGGAATCAGCTTCCTCTTTTTTGACAGCCAACAATCTTTTTGCCAATGGCCATCAACTGTCTCACCTAATCGCAAATGGCAGCGCGGATCAACCCCAAATCGAACCTACTTAAATATAGGATAGGGTCCAGTTTTTACAAATAGGTTAAGGGTAGGGTTGACCAAGAACTGACTCAAGCTACACCCAGGGGTGTAAATCGGGTCGTGTTGACTCGGGTTGGGGTAAACTCAACCCTAATCCGATTTGTAAAACTCCAACCCAACATTAACCCTAACCCTATTTATAAAATCCCAAACGAACCCTACGAAAATCGGGTTGGTTTCGAGTTGAATTTGGGTTGTTCATATATATATATATATTATCATCATCATTACATATTTTATTCTTACTAATTCTATAACTAACATCACAAGTAATATACTAACACAGTTTGCATTTTCTTTTATTTTTCCTTATGTTTACCACTATTTTAAACACATTTTAAGATTAGATTACATACTCATAATTTTGTAAAGTTAATTTAGAATTTATCCAACAATCATTTTATCAAGAATAAACATGAATTATTAATCTAAATGCAATTTTTTTTAACGATTGGATTAGGATTGGCTGGAGATTTAAAATTAATGTTGTAATTAAGGTTAAATTTGAGTTTTAAAACTGGAGTTGGGGTTGGACAACTCAATGCAACCGGACCCAAGTGGCACCATAATTCTCTTGAGGGCACATGCATAATTATTCTTTTGTCCAAAATCAAGAGTTGAACTCGTGATTGGTCCCAGCATTGATCGAAGAATCCCATCATTCCTTGCATCCGTACAAAACACTCCCCATCTGCAAGGCCCCCGTCTGATTTGCCAGGGTTATGTTTGACAAGTGATGCATTGGCCAGTAAATGAAACTAGCGATACATCCATGAAATGAACCGCTTAGTTCACGCATCCTCAAGATCACCTTTTCAGGTAGTGCTGCTAACTACCCATCCTTTCCCGTATGCAAAAATTGTGTTCCTCGCCGCGATTGTGATGGAAATTGCCTTGATTACAAATGGAATTCTGGGGAAGGGGAAGGCCAAAGGGGTTTGTGGTGCTATGCAAAGGGGTTGCATTGCCGGAGAAGATGAGAAGGTGGAAGCCTCGATTCTCAAACAGGGAAGGGAAAGGCCGAAGGGTTTTGTGGCATTGTGCAAAGGGACTGCGTCGCCAGAGAAGATGGAGATAGCTCGAACGAAGAAGGGAAAGACCAAAAGGTGCTACAGCACTGTGTAGGTGGAGCAGAGGGTTGTGGGTTGCTATGCTTGTTTGGCTGTGCATGCGACAGCAAATGCCAGAGGATTGAGCTGTTGGTTGTGTCTTGGCGATAAGGACAAATTCACACAGGGGTGCAGTTGCGCTGTGTATTTTATGTAGTTTTTATTTATATATAGAAATCAAGTCAGGTTAATTCAAGGTGCCTGACCCTCCAACCTGCATCGACCCTATTTCCTAAATCGGATCGTGTTAAACCCGATTTATAAAAAGGGCAACCCAAACTGACCCATTTTTAGGGGTTAGTCAGCTTCGGGTTCAACCTGAACCGTTTACACCCCTAGCTGCACCCCTATTTTCACATGGATCTGCTCTTGCTCATGATAAAGAGAACTATTACAAGTAACTATCCCATTCAAGATTTATGCTTCACATGTTTGAATTCTAACAATAGGACCACATATCTCAATATAGCGGATATCATTTTTGAAAAGGAAGTGAATAGTCAATTGTTGATTACCATTATTGTGTTTGCCGGTTCTTTGTTCATTGGGAAATTCCTCTTTGGAAATTTCTTAGTATTGTTGGCTTTCTTATTCTTGACTCTGTTCATACTCCTAAGATATTTTATATATTGTTTTCTTGAAGATGTGTTCTTAGGCACTTTGACTGTGCTTTTCAGGTAATAGGGCACCGACAGACTGGGACAAGGCTTGGTCGAACTTTAGGAAGCAAGGAAAGAAGTCACTATTCTCAGAATTTAAACCAGACAAATATGTAAGCTGGAACCCAAGGCGGTCTGAGTATCCATTGTCAGAAGAAGTTGATCCTATCAAGAGGACAGAAAGGTCTAACCTCATGCTATGGACCAGTCCAAAATTCACTCTAGCTGGAGCTATAGTTGTTGTTTCAATGCTTCTAATCTACACACTTCTCATGCCACCCAAGTGATGTCATCCAAAATAGATTGCTGGTTTGCATCTCATGTTACTTATTGTCTTTCCTGTTGCAAGGAACTGAAGATTGAAAAGAAAAAAGCAAGTGAAATTTGGTCCTAAATTGAAAAGAAATGCAGCTATTTCACCATTTTATGCCTCTTCCTTTGATTCCGTGCTTCTTTACACCTACTTCAAGGGGATTTTAATTATTTTGAAGGTGCTAGGGTGGGTGTAAGGCATTGAGGGTAAATTATAGTGATTACTAAATGAATTCTGCATGAAATTGGAAGCTAGGTAGTGGTGGAAAATATCTTTCTTCTCTATTTTCAAACTGTCGCCTTGTACTATCGCAGCATTAGATGTGAAAAATCATCATTAAATTATTGTTAGAAGTTTCCATAATTCTCTTACTGTTAATGCTATCCAAACATGTCTTACATCAGTTGCTTCCCACCACAAATGCGGGTTCTGTTTGACTAAGCGTGATATCTAAATTGTTGACTGAAAGGTTTTAACCACCCTACTTTGGTTGTTAGGGCTTTCCTTTTCATGGACAACTGTCTTAAAGGTCCTGTATGTTACTACAATTCTTTCAAGGATCTTTAAGTCATTATTAGGGGTTTTTCTTTTCCTATACAAGTTGATTAGTGAGAGGTTGTTTAGAATGTGATTGTTGGCAAACCAAAATGGGAAATGCTTGACGCTTCATATGGAAGGGAAACCCTTTCGTAGTGACTTGTAAGGCATCTTAGGAGAGTTGTACAGGGAAGGGGAAGCCCCTAACATTTAGGGGGTTGCTAAAATTGATTTCTTTTTTCAAGACGAATTAAATTTACTTAAAATCCCCATTCCGTTGAAGATGACATTAATGAAGGCTTAAATGACATCATCATGTTGGTGGGGCCCAACCGAAGCATTTCCACTTTTCATTATGGTGGAAATGTTTTCAACGAATCATGTCTCAATAAATAAATAGAGAGAGAGAGAGAGAGAGAGAGAGAGAGAGAGAGAGAGAGAGAGAGAGAGAGAGAGAGAGAGAGAGGAATGCTTTCCTGCAAATCTTAATCTTAGCATAACATACCTATTTCCTCACCTACAATGCAGCGATGCTCGCACACGATGGCAAATCCATATCCATATTGATATGTAAGCCAGGATTTGGAATTCAGCTTGTAAAGTTTTTTTTTTTTTTTACTTTTGGGTTGTTTGGTTCAGTCTTGTAAATTTGATGTGTTAAAGAAAATTGTTGCTACATGTCCAATGATGTGAATAGGGTTTTTGATGCTTTGTAATCTTTATTTTTTTATGCTTCTTTTTTTTATTATTGTTATTAAGTTTGTGAGGGATATATAATGGAAAGATTTTTCATATGAGTTTTAATTTATGAATTTAAATTAGTTGATTATGCCTCAATAAAATTTATAGGGAAAATCTATTTAATTGGCAATTTTAATAGCAATGTAATGGGGGTTGTCTTTTTCTTACATGACCAGAGAGAATATAGAGAATTTCTTGTGACTAAGTCAATTTTAATTCGATATTATGTTTAATGTCACTAGTTCTTAGTAATTATCTAAGAGCATCAATGTTATTAGAACTGAACCGGTAATTAAACTGGCCAATGGGCTGGTTCGAACCCGGACGTACCGTTCAATCAAACCGGTTTAAACCATGACGTTATCATAATATAATTATGATATCATAAAGTTTTAATAATTTTAAAAATATATAAATATTATAGATTTTTTGAATAATATAATAATTATATTATGCATGAAACAAAGATTTTATAGCCCAAGACATTAAGAAATAAGATATAACAATCATATAAAAAAATATAAATGCATAATTATTATTTATAATTATGTAATTATGTAAGTAAAAAAACAACAGTAACATAATTAAATAAATTGACTTTAAAATTTTGTAATATTTCATTAGTCTTCACTCTTCACGATTGACATTTATGCTCTTTTAAACTTTAAAACTTCAAATATACTTAAAAAAATGATAAATAACAGCAAATTAATAATAATAAGATAATTCTTAACACATAAATAGCATTTTGAATAATCAATCATGATTCATTAATCTATAAATATAACAAAATAATATATTAAAATCGTCGTAAAAAAAGTAACATTATAAATAACAAACACATTTAAATTCCTAACATTAAAAAAATCATAGGCTTGAAAAAATGGCAGTAATAAACAAAAACAAAATATTGAAGTGGACAACCTAAATCGACGATCACCATTTTTCTCTCATGCTAATAATAATTACCAGATTCATCTTTTTCATTTGCTGAAATCTCATCTTAACCATTCAAATTCATTTCGTGCAAATGCCTTTCGTGACACGCTTGCAGCCTTCCTTACATGCCAAGGGTAGTTTCGCCTTTTTAACAAGAAATAGACAGAAAAAAATGGACTTTCCAACATATAATCTCTCCTTCGTCTGCATCTTTCTTCTTCTAATGCATCACTAAATCGAAGAGAGAAAGAAAATGGCAAAAAGAAAGGAAAAGAGTCGCAATTTGGGTCAATCCAAGGACATCCCCAAATCGCAATCTTGCCTCGTCTTGAGTAGCAATGGCTAGGTGAAATCCCTCCAATGCTAATCTAGAGAGGGAAATAGCGTGCCTTCGAATGGGACGTCGGATCTGGTGACCGGAGACAGGGAGGGAGGGAGAGGGAGGAGGGTTTCTGTTTTCAACAGCTGGATGTCATCGATGGCCACCGAAGATGGAGACAGAGAGAGAAGGAAGGGGGTTTCCGACAAGAGCTGTCGTCGATGGATGAGGCGTCAGATCTGGCGACCGGAGAGCGTAGATAGAGAGGACATCGGATCTGGCGACGACAGGTTGTCGTCAATCGGTCGCCGGAGACGGAGAGGGAGAACTCTCAGAGCTGTAAATGGGATGGGCAGTCGGCCGTCGGCGCAGAGGGACGCAGGCGAGACAGGCAAGACACGGGAGCCGCGAGAGCGAGATGGACGACTAGGGTCTGGACGAAAGCGTCCCGTTCGATTAGGGCACGCAACGCATGAGTTTTGTATTTATTTTTTTTACATCATTTTTTTTTGTTTTTAAGGGAGAACCGGGTCAACCTCGTCCACCGATCGTACCGCGGTTCTGTCGGTTCGATTGATTTTTTGGCATTAGACCGGATCGGCCTTAATTGAACCGGTGCCTGGACCTGTTGGCGGTCGAACCAGCCGGTCCGGTCCGGTTCTTATAACACTTAAGAGCAAGATGATTTATATATTTAAGATTGTTATTAAATTATCCAAAAATATAATCAATGATAAAAAATTGATACAATCTCAATTTTAAGTCTTCTTAAGGCCTCAACGTGAATGTAATCACAAGTGCAGTTTTTTTTATTGTGGATGCTGCGACATCATGAGTTAATGTACTTTTTAGAATGATTTTCAAAAAAAAGTTCTTTTATTTTTTGTCATAGGTGATCATATATGTAAATATATCAAGTGATTTTTTCTTTAGAATAACAGGATATGGCTAGTGTATGAGACTTTGTTAACGCCATTTAATCCTTCTATGAAGCTTTAAAATGGAGTTCTACTCCACTTAGGAGTTTCAAACTAATAGTTTTGATCATATGTATGAAATCCTTACTCTTCCATCAAATATTCAATTAATATCAATTTGAATAATCAATACCTAGAAATGGGTATGTTCAAGTTGATATAAAAGAAAAATTGGAAAAGGAAAAGAAAAGAAAATTGATGTTAATGAAGAAAAGACAAAAAGTATGTAATGTTAAAAATGGAATAAGAGAAAATGTATGATGAAATGAAGATAAAATTGTATGACTAATGCGAAAAAAGTAGAATATGAATGGGTAATAATTGAAAAAAGAAAACTAGGACTAACAATTGAAAAGTATGGAAAAGATGGAAAATAAAGGAATCGATGGGTATTTATTTGTTTTAAGTGAGGTAAAATAAAATAAATTATAAAGAAGGATGTAAAAAGGGGTTTAAGTGGTTTACACCTCATTTACCTACATCCAAGCATAGAATGCAATAAGGCTAATTTGAGGGGCATTTAATTTGTTTTTATGTAATCTTTTATTTCATTGGAATTATCTTATAATTTATTTTATTAGGGTTTTATTTGAAATTTTTATTTTAAAGTTTACAAAAATAGGCTCATGTGTGTGAAATGTTACGGAAGCTCCGATACCAATTCTAGGGTCATGATCACACAAGATCATACATGCATAAGTCAAAGACAAAATCAAACATAAATTAGAGATACAAGATTTACGTAAAAAATCCTTCAACTTAGAAGAAAGAAACCATGGGAGAGTAATAGTCAATCTGCAATGAAATACGGGTCACAAAGATACACTCAAGATATCTCACACACATCTCATGATATGCCTCACACATATCCCCAATTAACACACTTTGATAACCCCCTCTTACTCCTCTTTAGGAAAAACCTTAGGATTTACATGATGACTCTCTCGCCTCAACCCTGAAATCCTTCATTGAATCTCTAACTAACACTATAACATATAACTTTCCTAATAGACTTTCTTACGTAGACTCCCTAGGCCCATCTCATGTACGCAGGCCCATTAGAATTTGTAGAATACATGACACAAAATACCTAACAAATCTCCACTTTGGCTTGGATTCTGTAAACATCAAGCCAACTTTACTTTGGCCTGGATTCTGTAAATATCAAGCCAATTCCACCTTGGCTCGGATTCTGCAAACATCAAGTTAGCTCTTGAAGATTTAAATCAATGTCACTACCATCTACAAATCAATCTTCAGCTTTCCATTAGTTAGTTCACCATCCATCATGCCCAAACCAGCATGATTCACATCTCCAATTGAGATTCCCACACAGTCGACTGCTGTGCAACTTGTGGCTCCATCTCTTCCATACTGCTAGCACTCGAAGAGATCAAACCGCCATAACAGCAAATCAAGAATACTACCTCTCAATGTGTATCTCGTCATCTTCTTTGTCTCTTCCTGGGGCTTTTCTCATGAACACTACTGCATCTCCAAGCATACCAGTGCAACCTGCCATGCACTCATCCATGCTCCACCTGTGCATCTGCTACCAAACCATACCTGCATTGTTGTAATCATTTTTCAAATCATCACAATTTCAGAACTCCCAGGCTCTCTCATGTCTACTATTGATCATGGTTACAAGACTCACAACCATTCATTGCTGATCACAATCTCAAGAACATAACCATTGCCCACCATGGAACTCATGAAAAATACCGTCTAATCCCCGTGCTCTCCGTGCACCATCTGCACCTAGTAGACATAGGCAAAAAACCACCTAATGTGGCATATGTAGCACATCCACCCATGAAGTCCACCACTCCACCTTAATCTTAACCATCCATGTGCACAATCAACATCAAAACAACATGATCACCTCACTAATCCGCTCATATTTGCTCTGTTGCTCTAAATCATATTGAACTTGATCTACCCTGATCAACCATGATCCAACACAATGTAACATCCACTCCATCTGCACGGTCCATAAACTCCACAGCACCTCAAAACATCCAGATCTATCAACCAGGATCATTGACCGCCATCAAATCACCATTGATTTATATACCCATCAAATCTACATCATTAAAGCCAAATTTGCCCAATTTGACCCTACTATTGTGTTCACAATACCCTAAAACATGGAAATCGACACTTGTTACACCCAAATCAAACTCCCAGATCACCCAAAATGGGTCACATGTGTACTCTAGGTTCAGTGTACCACGATGCACCGAATTTGGTGCATCATCTTCCTCCCTTGGAAGAAACCCTAGTCACCATCGTCACTACCATGTCTTGCTGCCACCATCCAACCACTGAAGGATCGATCGGATTTGACCAACGAATTCTCCACTTTGTTCCAAACTCGAACGCGCCATCGTTGCACCTAATTCTCGTCGTCGATCACCAGCATATGTGAGAACAGTTATTGCTAGAAACATTGTTCTTCCTAACTTGTGGCCACTGCCAGCTATTGTATCTTAGTCCATTGCCAGTGTCATTGCCACCTTGCTTGCTATTCACTGAAATACAACCGCAAGTATACATTGTCAAGTTTTGTAATATATTGGTGAGAGAGTATCATACCTACAGGGATTGTGCATTTTAATTAATTGCTAGCTATTTTTATGAATAATTCTAACTTTATTCGGATGACCGAGAAATAATGAATTGAATATTAAATAAAGTGGACAGGTTTTGAATAGAAAAAATCAAGGTATGAAAGCTCTAGAGGATTGATTTCATTTATGTTTCATTCATGATGTTTTCAACTTATTATAGGTTGATCATTGCATTGGTTTATAAATTGAAAATGCAACAACACTCAACTCCCTCTCCTGAATGCCGAGTCAAGTATCTATTCCCAAAACTCTAATTTCGATATCCCTATAAAAATCAAAACATTAGGAATGCATTAAAATCTAAGATTTTCTATAATGATTTAATAAAACCTAGATCTCTTTCGAATCATCTATAGCTTTATGTTGTGATGCCTAGATCCTATTGGAGTTACTTCTTCCAAATGTCAAACCCTAAATAATTGATCATCCAATAAATGGCTAATAAATTGAAAGCGTTAATCATAAAGAATCACAAATAAACCAATTTCAAGACAAATCAAGCAATTCATTGATTATACTATGAATTCCGCATAAAATTCATCTCCCCTCTAGAAAGGGGAAAATTAGGTACTCATGAAGTAGAAATAATCAATCAAGTAAACATCTAACATCATCATAGTTGAATTCCCAAAATATAAATCTAAGATACAAGGAGTGAACGAAGGTAAAACATAAGGAAACAAGTGAGAACAATGTCTTCCCCGTTTGTGCTTGTCTTCCGATCCTTGAATTGAAGCTTCTCCTTCTTGATCTTCAAACCCCAATCTTCTTCTCTTCAAAAGCCCTAAGGAAAAACCTTAAAATGTAGCCAAAACAAACCCCCAAAAAGCCTCTCCCAAAACCCTTAAAAACTAACACAAAATCAAGCCAAATTTTCGCTCTGTCGTCGGTGTCGCTATGCCAAGTTTGGGTGTTGCAGTGCCCATTTTGCTAGTTACTTTGCTGGCTCTAGTGGAATTGGGTGTCGTAGCCTTGTTGGTGCCAATGTTGTTGCCCACTTTTCTTCATGTTTTGCCTTCTCCCTTCTTTCCTTCCTTCAGCCATTCAATTGCAACATTTCTTTTCTTGGATTTTTGGTCCATTCTTCCACTCTTCAATGTACCTAGAAAATTATATAAAAACACATGAAATGCATCTAAGTTTCCCAAAAATTAACAAATAAATAAGGTTGAACAATATGAGATATAAGTAAATAAAATTCGCATATCAAATACCCCCAAAATTACTCATTTGCTTGTACTCGAGCAAAACACAAAGAACAAACTTCCAAAAGAAACACAACCATAACATTAATCAAGTTTTTCAACCTGAATACCATCCTTTCTACCTTCGATTCCTGGTGCATGTGCAAAAAGTTATAGCCATTCCAATCTAAATCACTTAATACTTTGATTAATTTATGCAACTAAGTAAAACATATTCAATTCAAAACTGATGAATTCATAAAGTAAGAGAGACTACAATAGATATGCATATGATTTCTTTATTTCCATCTTTACTCTTCTTGTTTTCTTTTTATGGGTTGTATTACTATCAGATTCCTTCAACATCTCTTCTTTTGAGTTCTTTGAAATGTGATCCCTCTAAATTTTTGGATTGTATTACTACCACACCCCCAAACTTATCTTCTTTTCAATTCATGGAGATGTGATCCCCCCCAATTTTTTGAATTTTCTTTTATGTCATCTAAAGTTCATTTAAAATAATAATTGCAATGAATTCTAGGGTTTAACTAGAACTATGCATACTTAGTTACCTAAATTGTTGCTAAGTACTCAATGAATTCAAAAAGAAATGGCTATGAGATCAAAAGTGCAAGAATCTAGAGTAAATTAGACAAACATTCAAGTTAAGCACACGGACTATGTTGACATCCTTCATTTTCTTCCTAAGCCATTGTTAAAACATTCTATTCATATCAATGGTTTCTATAAGAAGCCTAATCAATGCCTAAAACTAATTTATTTTTTACATTTTTCCCAAATCAAAATATAATCACAATCACACAAAGCACTAAACAAAAGTATTAAAGCAAAATACACAGAAACTAGATAAAACAAAACACACAAACTAAACAAGCAAACAAACAATTAAGATCAACAAAACACAAATAAGAACCCCCACCCCCAACTTAAAGAAAACATTGTCCTCAATGTGTAATAAAAGCAATGAAAATGAGGACTTCCTTGATTTATATGTCTTCAATCATCCGCAACATCTTCTAACTCCTTAGATTCGGAAGCTAGGAGGAATGGTGAAAAAGTGGGTGGAGTGGGAAATATGATGGAACTAGCCATCATCATTAGTCTTGTTCTTAATGTTGTGACTTTTGTTATTATTTATCCTTCATCGGCATGATCATTGTATCAATCCCTTATGTTTAATGTCAACTCTTCAACTTGCAGAAGGTAAGAGACTGTCCATGGCTCCTCGTGTATTATGCAACATCTATCGCAAGCTGGGAGATATGGTCTTACATTGTTTCGGATCAATCATGTGCACCAGTCATGTGCATAACTTACTTCCTAGTCCATTTCTTTACGACTTGGTTAGGACTTTATTTTTCTTGGATTTACGGGGTTGAATCACCAACTTAATTGCTTGGTAAAATTTTATTATTAGGGAAGTTCATGACTGTCATTTTTCAGGAATATCAGATTTGATGAAGTGACAGATCGTCTAGTGAAGTTGCACAAGTTTTCCCAGGAGATATTTTTGCTTGCTTCGGTCAACAATCCTTTGGGATTTGAGGTGAAAGGCATAGATGAAACCTTTGGCAAAGTTAATGATTTCATCATTTCTTTATAAGCATGCTTGCTTCCTCTTTGGGAAGGTTCCAGGTTCTAGATAGAGCCATATTTCCTGCATCAGTTTGCTAAGCAATTTGGCTATGACTAAGAAATGTCAGGTCACATCATATTTATATCACGAAAAGACTATGTAATAGGGGTGGGTCTAGCTTAGTGATATTCATTATCATTCCATTTTACCTCTACATTTCGCTACTATGATGCCTTCTTGCCTAGTTTGGCCCAAAGGGTTTACGTGACCAAGGACTATGCTTGTTGGTACAACAGTAATGGGGGCAAAATCAGTACAGAGATGCCTCCGAATTGTGGTTTGATAATTTACCTTCCATTGATATCCTCTTTTAAGCTTGACATGCATGAGGACATCTTCTTGGGGGCACAGCAGGCCATGGATTTTGAGAGGCTAGTCACTTTCCCACAATGAGTTTTATGTATTTATCGCACCGACCATAGTCTTATTGGGTGGTGGAGTTTTGGTGAGCAAATATGCCCCACAGATGAAAGTATCATAATAGAGCTGGTAACTCTTGAGCCAGTAATTTCTGAGCCAGCTCCTCATGTCCCTCCAGCTTATACTGAGCAAATCACATCAATCAGCATGCCTCTTTTAAGGGAGGAATTGACCAAAGCAAACCTTGATGCAGAGGTAGGGTTAGAACATCTTGGTAGATTGTACTCCATTACAATTCCGTGATAGGGCTCCTTAGGCTTTAGTTCCTCTGAGGACTTCTTCATTTCAAAAGAGAGAAGCAACCCCGACTAGTGTTACTATGAAGCAAAGTAAGAAAGCAAAGACTAGTCGAGGATTGTCCAACCTATCTTCTTCAAGAGTAACTAAAAGGGTGGTTTCTCGACCATCCCGCTCGGCGACTGCTCTTCTTGATGAATCAATTCCTCTAGTTTCATTATCTTCTTCACATGTTGCTAAGTTTGAATAGGTGAGTGAAGTTGGGAATGCAGAGGCCCCTCTCCCAGAGGCAGTCCATGTAGAACCTCGTACAAATTAAGTAGAGAGGGTTGTTGACACTATTGATGCTACAGTAGACACACTGGCCGATGATTAAATGGAGTTATCATCAGGTTCTTTTAATGTGGAGACAGCCCTGGCCTTATATCCTCACATCGTTTTCATTTGGTAGAACCTTTAATTGAAGAGGAGGTTACCTCAGCAGAGGTCCCATTGGAGGGTGTTGCTGCCATAGTTATTCCTGAAGGACATGTAGATGAAGTTACTCCTAATATTGAGGATGATCATGCCATAGATGAAGCCTTCCCTTCTGCTCCAGGGCCATTGCAGCAGATTGATGATAGCATTCATGAACCAGATAGGGAGATAATTGAAGCATTGACATCATGCGTTCATGCTTTATTTAGTGAGAATTTTCTTCAGATATTGTCTTCGGCTCATAAGGCAACAAAGGAGCAAAGAAAGGTTCAACAGGAGGACTTAGAAGACAAAGTCTAATCTTTTTGCTTTGACTTTGCTAGATCATTGCGGAGAGCCTCTTCGTTTAATGCAATTGCAAAGTTGAAAGATCATTTTTTGTTCTGTGCTAAAAGTATAGAAAGGTTGGGCAGTGACATCTCTTGTCTGTCGGCCATTTTCAAGCAACTAGAGTCTTTTCAGCAAGTGTGAGCACAGGCTGAGTTAGATGCTATCCCGAGACTTCCTACTGAAGCCATCAATACCAAGGAAGTTAAACTTTAGGATATACGGGCTAAGGTTGATGAGAAATTGTCAACCATGAGCATGGCTTCAGAGCATCTTTCCTTTCTTCAAGCATAGTTGACCTCTTTGAGAGAAGATGTGAAAACAAACAAAGATCGCCTTGAATCCTTTAGAGGGAGTTTCACTAGCTAAGCCATCATTTATCCTTCCAAGAATCTCTTATTACTTCTAAGGAGAAAGAAGAAGTTGAAGGTCTAGAGATTATTTAGCACATGGAGGAAGAAGTGGCTACTTCCCAAGAAGAAGTGACAGCGACTAAGAGGACCTTAATAAAGTCTAAGTCTCTAATTGTAAGCCCAAAAGCTGCTTAGGCATTGAAGACAGTAGAGGAAAAGTTCATCCATCTGAAGGAGTCTATTTTAATTGCTTTATCTCATTTGTAAACTCCTTCTATGTATGAGAATCTCATATATTAATGAATATATAATTTTAGCACCTTTTCTCACAACGCTTGGTTTCTTTTCTCTTTTTTTTACAAGCTTTATGCATAATGACAATTCGAGTTTTGCATGTAGATCAAATTGCTTAAGAAATATTCATAGGAAATAGAGAGGGGGGAGCAAATGCCCCCAATATTTGCTCCCTTCTAGTTCATACATAGCAATGATTTGAATTTTGCTGTAGATCAAATCACTTGAGAAACATTTACAATGATTAGAAAGGTGGAGCAAATGCCCCCCAATGTTTTCTCCCTTCCAGCTTATACATAGTAACGCTTTAAAAAATGTCCACTAATGGGTAAATCTCCTATACCATTACTATTTATAATTTGATATGAACCATTGACATAAGCCTCTTGCACGACATAAGTGTCTTTCTACTTTGGCTCAAATTTGCCAATTAATTTACCACCTGCTATTAGTTCTACCCTTAGCTTAAGGACTAAATCGCGTGGGCAAAAAATGCTTGATACTTGACTGATCGATTATATGCCTCAGCCATGTGGGCTTGGTATAACTCAATTCTTTGCTTAGCTTGAAATAGATTTTCATCTAAAGCATCGAGCCCCTCGAAGTGCAACTTGGCTTGTTGATTCGTTGTCAACCCTGGGTGCATTGCAACTCTTAGCAATGGCAATTGTACTTCCAAGGGCAAGACAGCCTCTGCCCCAAACACCATAAAATATGGAGTTGCATTGGTTGTTGTTCGGTGAGTGGTGTAATAAGCTCAAAGTTCCTCCAGTAATTTGAGATGCCATTGTCATTTGTTCTTATCTATCGCTCTTCTCATGATCTTTAGGATCACCTTGTTGAATGCTTCTGCTTGGCCATTTTCTTGTGGGTGATATGGCATAGAGAACACATATTTAATGTCTTGTTTTTGACAGAACTTCTCCATTTCTTTATTCTTGAATGGAGTGCCATTGTCCGATGTAATCAGGCATAGATTACCATATTGATACACGATCTTGAATTTGATAAACTCGATTACTTTTTTGGCTCTAACTCTCTTATATAAGTCAACTTTGGCCCATTTAGAGAAGTAATCAGTTGTTGTTAGGATGTAGGCATGTCCCTTAAAAGATGGAGGGGTTGATTGGACCAATGATATCAAATCCCTACCATGCGAAAGGCCAAGAGATGATTGTAAGTACCAATTTTGAAGGTGGTATGTGTCGGATATCCCCATGAAGCTAACATTGGAGACATGATTTGGTGAATTGTAGCAAGTCTGAGACCATAATAGATCAGTAGTATTCTAAGGCATTTGATTTGTCTGTATAATCTTTGACCAGACGGATGCCCAATATATTCACTGGAATGTGCTTGCATAAGTGCATATTGAATCTCTTTCCCGTTAAGACATCGAAGTCAGAGCCCATTATATGTCTGGCGATATAGTGTATTATTGTAATACACATATCGAGTATCTCTCTTTCTTAAAACTAATATTTCTCATGAGTTTTCTGAGAGGATTCTGTATTGCAGGTAGTCAATGTACGGGATTCGCCAATCATCCACCGTTAGTTCCATGCAGGCTACGCATTCCACTTGCTTAGTGGTCTCCGCATTGTATGATTCAGGAATGTAACTTCATTGCACACTTTAACAATGACTTCTTGGCCTCTAGCAATTGCTAGAGCGGTTACCAAGTTTGTTAGAGCATCAATAATGGTATTCTTAGTCCTTGGAATATGCCTAATGCTGACGTGAAAAAGTTGATCCAATAGCCCTTGCACAATATCATAATCCTGGCGTAAACTGGGCTAATGAACTTCATATTCAGTGGTCAATTGTCAGAACATCAACTCTGAATCACCAAAGATGTCTAATTTTATTATTCTAAAGTTGAGGGCAATTGGAAGTCCTAAGACCAGTGCCTCATACTTCACTTCATTGTTGGTGTAATTCTTTCCTAAGTAGAAGGAATATGGAAGGATGTTCTCTTAAGGTGAGATGAAAACAATTCCAATGTCAGCCCTGATGATTTTAGCAACACTGTCAAAGTATATTTGCAAGGGAGTGTTGACTTGGGCAATGAATACTTCTTCATTTGGCAAGTCTTCTTACACAATGACTTCTTCATCGATTGGATGAGTTGCCAAGAAGTCAACCAAAACTTGTCCTTTCACTACTTTTTACAGGATAAAGGTGATGTTGAATCCTGATAATAGTAATGATCACTTTGCCAACTACCCTAATAACATGGGCGAGTGATCAAGAACTTGATCAGATCCACTTTAAAAATTAATTGGATCTCACGAGCAAGAAAATAATGTCTTAGCTTCTGGGATGCAAATACCAAGGCAAGGAATATCTTTTCGATCATAGAATAATTGCATTCTGCACCAATCAACCAATGACTAAGGTAATACATGCTTGCTCCTTACTGTCTTGATTTTCTTGTGCAAGCAATGACCCCAGTGATTGCTCACTGGTAGAGATGTACAAACAAAGTGGTTTACCCTTGGTTGGTGCAGCCAAAATCGGTGGGTTGCGAAGCAATTCTTTGATGGAATCGAAGGCTTTTGGTAAGCCTTGTCCCAAACAAAGGCGACATCTTTCTTTAGTAGATGGTGAAATGGGTAACGTCTTCCTACTAAATTGGTAACAAATCTTTTGATATAAGATAGCTTGCCTTGCAAGATTCTTAGATCATCTATGCTCCTTAGGAGAGGCATGTTTCTGATGGTCTCTACTTTTTGTGGGTCTACCTTGATTCCTCAATGATGAACGATAAATCCTAAGAACTTGCCTAACCCAACTCCAAATGTGAATTTGAGTGGGTTCATATATAACTTCTTTTTCCTAAGTCACACAAAGACGATGCATAGATCCTCATGGTGTTAATCATGACCATTGGATCTTACTAACAAATCATTGACATAGCATTCAATATATTTATGAAACATGTCATGAAAAATAACTTGCATAGCTCTTTGATAAGTAGCTCCTACATTCTTTAATCCAAATGGCATAACTTTATAGCAAAAGACATCCATTGGAGTACAAAATGCAATGGACTCCTTGTCTGCTAGTGCCATGTTGATTTGGTTGTAGCTGGAGTAACTATCCATGAATAAGAATGTGTCATAGAGCGATGTGCTGTTGATAACGAGTTTCATTTGTGGCAGTGGGAACTCATCTTTTGGACAAGCTTCATTGAGATTATGGAAATCAACACAAACTTGGATTTACCCATTCTTTTTCTTTACTGGTACAATACTGGAGATCCATCTCAAGAACTTGATTTCTCAAATGAAGTTGGCTTCCAGCAACTTACTGATCTCATTAATAATTTACTGCTTTAAGTTATGTCTGAACTTTCTTGGTGCTAGCTCAACTGGCTACTTGCTTGGAGAGATATGTAAAGAGTGTATCACAATATCCAAATCTAAGTTAGGCATGTCAGAGTATATCCATGCAAAGACATCTTTGAATTCCCTAAGAAGATCTATTAGCAATTGATTTTTATATTTTGGCAAGGATTTTGTGATAAAGGTAAGGCATTTATCTTCGTTCATACTTAAGTTAAAGTCTTTAAATTCATCAATTGTTGGTTATCCACCATCTTCTAACCTCGGCGGAGCTATGCCATAGGTTATTTCTTCTAAATAAGAATCAAAGTCATTGTCTTCTTCTTCCTCTAAATGGTCAGGGTTTGGCTCATGATCGAACTTAGGAGTCTCACTCGTCGTTTCTGACTCTAATTCGGTAATTGATGGGTCATCAATGACTTCCTTGTCATTTGTAACATCAGGTCCTTCTAAATTTGTTTATGGTTCTTTGTCATTAGACTCATATTCTTTCTCCTCTATTGATGCATGGTGAGAGGTGGAAACTATGTAACAATGTGTAATTGTTGATGAGGCGGATGACGTTTTTGACATCTTGGACTTAATAGGAGCTAACTGATAGTCCCACATAGTGGGACCAATAGTCAACCTGATATTCACAAGGAGCAATATGAGGTATACTCCTTATCACTGTTCATGCCAATATCTTCATCTATTCCAAGACCTATCTGATCTCCTGGATACCAGAGACCCTTTAATTTTCCTTTGATTGAAACCAGGGTGAGCAGACCGGTTATCGACATATAGGATTCATTAAGATAAATACCAAGGAGGTCAATCATCCTTCTACATCCCTTGCTAAATTTATGAAAATTTTTAGCAGATAGGAATGTCTTAGGCAGAAGATCAGAAGTACGACATTGTCCATAGGGTAAGCCCATCTCCTTAAATACTAATTTTCCTTTTTTCACTTGGGATTGCGGTTCAAGTCCTTTAGCCTGAATGATTTCTGACTCAGTCAGTCGAGTCAGTGGCCAATTGTATTTGACCAACATGGATTGTAGTTTTTCTCCTCTAATTCCCATTTACTGCTTTTGGTACTGAGATTGGAGGATGTCTCTTGCTTTGCGCGATTGGGGCTCCCACTGTTAATCTCAAAATGCAAAGACGGTGTTGATTTTGATACTGCTTGAGAGTAGTTTAGCATTAAAGGTGACAATGTTGGAGTAGTTGTTGTTCTCCTTGAGCTTAGAGTGTGATCTAAAACCAAGTATTCTCAACTGGTGCCAGTGGTGACAATATATAAGCTCGTAAAGAGTTTGTAACTTGATTCTCATAAAGTCCAGGTTGTGGGGGTATGACTTACCCCCTGCCTATTGATGGCCTGGCCGACCCTCTTCCATGTCCTCTTCCAAGTAGTCTTGGTGTCGATGTCCTAGCTTGGAAGAAAAAAGATTGTGGAGTTGAGAAATTTATAACTGGCCTCCAGTTGATGACATTCTGAATTAGCGAAGGTGGTGCTAGAGTAGGAGTGACCAAGTGCTGTGATTGTTTCGAATGCTGAACCAATGACCTGTTTTCATTATTATTGTCTACTTAGAGCACTTTTAGCTCTTTCATGAGTTTTAACTTGTCTTTTTGTGAGATGCTTGTTGCAATTTCAAAGTGCAAAGACATTGGTAATGGAACCACTGGAAACAGAATCACCTATGAAGATACAACCTGTGATGAGGGTCTTTGTGATGTGGACCCTTGTCTTTTAGCTGTAAACAGCTTTTGGCTTCTGTCCACAGTTGGCTTGGCCAATTCTTTTGGCTGCTCTAGTTCATTTGGTGCCAGCTCATAGTATTGGGCTTCTGAGAAAAATATTTTTGAAATTGTAAATGACTATACATCAGCCAATATGAGCCTCATTATGTCGTCCTAGTAGAACTTAAACCATTAGTGTGTCACAGATACCACAACTTGGTATTGGTGAAACCATGGCCTCTCGAGCAACAAGTTGTAGGAATAATATGACAATTGACCTTTGTGAGAAATCCTTGAATATCAAGACTCAAGATCATAGTCCCCATAGTCCTCTGGTTTTCTTGGTTGAAGCCTTGGATGACCAGGGTGCTACTTTTGAGCACAAATAGACATATCCCAATACACTTGAGTACTTTGAGTGAAAGAATATTCACCATAGATTCTGGAAATCCTTTGATGAGAATGCAAAATGTCATATTTTATTCTCCTAATACTTCATCTTTTGCACCTATTTGATTCCTAAATATA
>JAYJMB010019941.1:0-42258 GCA_036873735.1 Pouteria campechiana
ATCAACCGTAATAGATGTGCTTGGAATAATCAGATTTGTCATAGCAGAAGTCAGCGACATGGGATCAATGGGAGCCGCCGAAACAGATGAGGGAGCCAGAGACACGGATTCGGCATAAACAGAAGCAGAAAAAGAATTGAAAGCACTATTCAATATAGTAATAGACACAAAGGGCACTATGGCCAAAGAAGGAGTAGAAAAGGATGTAGAGACAAGAGGGATGGTCTCGCCCAGAGGGAAGGGTTCTTCAGAGGAAGGATGAGAGGGACTACTCTTAGAGGACATGGCGGAAGGACCCGCACTAGGAGAACTACCAATATTAAGTGGTCTTGGCCGGACCGAGGGTCCCGCAGTCTCCTCTTCCGACTGCCTTCTAAACAGTTTTGAATGATTGGACAATTCCACTTGTGCCTCCCCATGGGCTCTAAGAGAATTGTGGCCAAAAACAAAAGGAGTGGATGAAAGGGAAGAAGTATCCCCTCTTTTCCTTCGAGCTATGGCCCTAACCCTCTTTCTCTAGGATGGTTCCGTTTCTGCGGGACCAGGAGCTGAAACCACGGAAATCGGCACCCATTGGGACCGACCACCAGTAGACCAGGGAATGAGGTCATACTCTTGCTCAATGGTAGACGTAAGTTTAGGAAACAGAGAGGGCAAAGAAGTCAAGGAAGGAATAGGTTTAGGAGCGACAACCTCCTGACCCGGGAAGTCGCACGGATAATCTGCTCAATGATAATGCTCAGCCGAAACTACAACATCTATAGAAAGGGTACCAATAGTCATTAACCGATACCAAATAAGATACAAGCTAGACTGCTCCAAAGGGGAAAAGACACCAGAGGGATAGACTGGGCTGGTCGTCCAAACGGAAGGAAAAGAAAGATCTCCACTAAACTTAACCCAGGCCCAATGACTTTTCCACTCGTCATCAGGATTAGTGACGTGAGCAAAGAGCTTATGCCAAGGAGTATGAGGAAGAAGATAATAATAATAAGGAGAATGGGGAGCTTTACTCAAATTAAAAATAGAAGAAAACATTTCGACAGAAAAAACAAATATCTCCTCAAGCTGATGAACCCAGCGACAAAAAGACATAACATAACGCCAACTATTCAGGACCAATTGACCTGGAGAAATATTATAGCTATGGAGAAGGGAAGAAATAAAATGGCAATGATCTAAATGAAAACCATCCTTGAGCAAACCCAAGGAGATGGACACATAACCCTCCTGCAGATGCCACAGAAGGGCAGAAGAGTCTGGAAATTCCCAGCTCATGGCGGAAGGAAGAGGGTAAAGACTAAAGGCTGCCATAATGGCCTCAGAAACTCAGGGAAAAGACTTTTCGGTAGCCATTAAAGAAATAGAAAAGAGGTATAAGACGAAGAAGACAAAGGAGGAGGAGAAAAATGATTACCTGGACAAAGAAGACAAAAATGACCAGCCTTGTCTTCACAACAACGTCTTCAATAAAAGCCCACCACAAAATCGCCTAGGATTTCATGGGAAACCAAAAAATAGATAGGCAAACTAGAAGAGGAACAGGTTGGTTTCTCGCAAAAACTGGAAGCCAGCCGTCGTTAAATCAAATCGCATTTATGGTCCACCACGTGGACAAGGAAGAGCAACTGGCATAAGGGTAGTAATTTTCAAAATTCAAAAAAGCCCGCCAAAGGACAAAAAGTAAAAAGCATGGATCCAAACACTTTCGGATCCAGTACCCTAGTTCCAGAACAGGTCCAAAAAAAATCCAGATTAAGAATCTCTTGCAGCGAGATCGATTTGAGAAGCAGAACTATGTATTAGAAGCGGGCCCGCCAAGATCTTTTTAATCCAACCATTAGACAGATACGCGAAAAGATGTGTATTTTCGCAAAAAACTCACGCATGAAACTCAAAAAAGTTGGCACTCCGTGCCCTCTCAAGAGGGGGGGACTAGTGTTAGGGAACTCTAACACATATTAGTTATCAAGCTGGCAACTCGCCACGTTAGACTACTACCTTCTTGGGATCTCTCAGAATCCCGCAAAATCCAAAGTTAGGATGCGCATCTCCAGGGATCCCTCTCCTAAATAAACTTCTTAGTTCGATCTACGTACAGATCCGCAAGACTCCCGGCTATGCACCCTGATCGTATATAAATACGAACCAGGTATGCATCCCTAGATCAGATCACTCATTCTTATTCCATCCTCCCTCCAAAAAGTCCCGTATACTAACTTAAGCGTTGGAGTGTTCACGCCGGGAACACCCCCGGCGTCCTCTGATTAGTGTTCTAGTCTCGCAGGAATCAAGGAGGAAAGATCTCAAAAGCTACATCAGCATTCCATTTAGGAGCCTCCCAAACATGGGTGTTTATAATAAATTGATTTCTGACTATTTTAGTAAATTTTGATGCAAGTGATTCAAAGATCAGATACTTTTGGCCTTCCTATAATATTATCAAAACTTAATAATGATTAACATGTTTGAAGTATGATTAATGTGTAAATTGGATTAAATTAAGTAGTGATGTTATTACAAATTATGAATTGAATTATGAATTAAGACAATAATAAAAATTATATGATATTGAAAGAATGTGTTTAGTCATGAGGAAGATTAATATGCATGTAATGTGGAGATATGCATTGGGGCATGATTGCATATTATGTTGTCATGAAATTTAAAGCATGATAAATTGCATTGATGTGTTAGCGCTAGTATGAGATAAGAATGATAGTAAATGCCGATTTTGAATATGGGTAGTTTTATATATGGATGTGTGGAATTGAATAAGAGATGTTATATGGATTACATAGCATTGTCATGAATTAAGTTGCTTATGTATTGAATTAATAATGGATTGCTAATGGATTCTATAGAATGAAGTATGGAATGCTAATGATTTACGTGGAATGCCATATGGATTGCATTGACATAGTTGCTAATGAATAATGTGAAATGAATATGAACATGTAGATAGTATGGATAGAATGTGGAGGAACAATTAGATATGCTTGAGCTTGATATACTAACGGCTGCTAGTGAGTTGATGGTAAGCTCGTGAAAACTATTAGTTTATAATCAATGAATTGGTGGTTAGCTTGGAAAAGTCATCATGATCCCATCTAAAGCAACAATACACCTAGGTCCTTCAATAAATGGAAATGGTGAAACTTGAAATCTTGCCAATGAAATGAAGGCAAGATGTAACGATAATACTACCATGAAATCAACACTTTTGTAGCTAGAGTTATAGGGATAACAAATCATATAATGAAAAAGAGAATAAGTGGCCTGCGTGGCCAATTTTGCTATACCCAAATAGCGAGATAGCCAAAATGGCCAGATGGAATATGCCTTGGAGACATGGCTTGCATGAACGAAGATAATATGATGGCCCAAATAGCTTGGGGCTTGACTTAGATGTTTGGGTAGCCTAATATGGCATGACATTTAGATGAAGTGGTATAAAATGGTGTAACACTTTCCTTGTCAATATATATGAATGCATATGCCTTTGGTGGCATTATGCCTTCATAGGCAAGAGAATGGTAAGAACATGCCCCTATCGGCATAAGTCTTTGGTGATATGATTGAATTTGCCTTAGCGGGCTAGAGAATGATAAGGATATGTCCTTATCGTCACAGTGATTATACCCTTATTGAATATTAGTAGAAAATAGTGTTGACATTAATGCATGGTTTTATTGATAAGGAAAAATTGATTAAAGATTATGTAAGAATAGATGTTATCAAGTTTTTAGCATGTAGAATCAAGTTGTAGGTCTTAAAGAAAAATGAGGACAAAAAACATATTCCATGGTGACAAGGCTTAAGCAAGTAAAGAAGCAGAAGACGAAGTGTTGTAACAGACAAAGCACAAATGAAAAGGACTCGACTATTTTCATTTGTTTGTCAAAGTAGAAAATCATATCTAACATATCCAAGATAGTATATATGTAGTAGATTTTATCTATCATAAGCAAGCCACAGTTATGCCAATGGTCATCTTATGAGAATAGACAAGGGCAGAAGAAGTGGAGATCTTTTTAGCAAAATTAAAACTTCATCTGCCATCAACAGACAAAGTAGAGAAGCAAGAATCATATGGCAGAGTAGAAACTTCATCTATCATAAGTGACCTAATAATCATCTATTGTCAATAGATAAAGCAGAAAAAGTAAGAAGCATCTGGTAGAGCAAAGAATTCATCAGTGATCCCCTACCATTAATAGACAAAGCGGAGAAATATTCTATCAGATGAAGGCATGAAGAAAACACGTCTGCTATCCAATACTTCATCTGTTACTTACAATACACATTCCCAACACACAAAGTGCTGAAGCAACAAGCCATCTATGCCACTACAATGCAACAGACAAAGAAATTGAATGGTTGATTTGTCTGGCAGCAACAGAAAGGATGATTCGTCTATCACTTATGAAAGACAAAGATGAAGGAACTTTGTCTTATGGATAGCTGGACAGATACTTTGTCTATCATGAGTTAAAGATGAGCAACGATCAAAATGAAACAATGGCCTTCACTCAGTATTAATAACGATCTTTCTATATTAATAAAAGTTGTAGCCATTGTAGTAATATCTCGACCAGAGTTTATTGAGAAATCAGAAATTATCTTTTCCAAAGTCAGTGCTATAGGCATTATAGCATACAAGTAATAAGTAAAAGTTAGAGAATTCAAAATAGACCAATCAAAACATCCTCTATTATTAATGGATCTCACCTACCACCAACGACTATAATTCAAAGTAGCTATAAATGAAGCATTGCTGGAGCAGGAGGAACTAACGAAGTATTGAGAAAATCATTCAAAACTCTCTTGAGAGCATTTATTGATTTGAGCTAAACCTTCTGCAATGCTTCAAGAGTTAAGAGCTGTGCATTCAAACCTTCCTCAACTTTTCTTTGAAGGCTCTCAACTATCTTTGGGAAGATCATTTACTTCTGCATTCAACTTTCAGAAACCTTCCCTTCTGCTTACTGAGAAATCCCTATAATGCCCCCATCCTATGCGTTTTAACCACGCCACCCCAGAGTCGATGTAGAATGCTACCATCTTATATTCTTGAGAAGAATCTTACCAAAAATTTGGTAGAGTCTCCCTTGAAATATAAGGCATTTGCACCTGATATACATTTGTAATATCACATACATTTAATAATTCTATAATATAAAACATCAATTATATTTAAATACTAAACACCAAACCCATACTCACAGCTCTGGCCAAGATCGGAACTGAGTCATGATGGCAATCGCACAACTACAATTACAAATATATCACTATGACATGCCCATGCTATACAATATACATCATTTTAATCTTATTATAGAAATTTAATTACACTTTTAATTTACAAAGATGTAATATGAAGGGATTCCAATCACAATTTACCATTTCATAATTAAAATGTTTTCAAATCTGGATTAACGACCCAATCCATAGTTAGTATTCTTTACCAGTCCTGTCAACCAAAAAAATATTAAGAAGGGGTGAGTCCGAGCAACTTAGTAAGTTGGCTTAAATAACAAAAAAATAATTAATCAACATAACATGTTCTAACCCAGAATATACATAAATAATAGTATATTCTTATGTTCATTCATAATCATAAATACAATAAATTATCATCTCGTCCTGAGATGAATAATACAAAATAATCATATCATAAGGTTCAAATTCTCATTCTCTTCATGCATACTCTACGCCTTTCAGGCATATAATAACAAAAAATTAGATATCATGCCATGTAAGCACCACATATCAACACTATGTTCAACAAGCATAAATACAAAATTGTGTCATTCTGGCACACCATACATAATTATACTTTATCATAGAATGTTCATCATTCCATTAATATACACATTTATGTAACATGATATGATACATATCATTTAGTATAACAACTTGGGATATCCTCTATCCCCAAAATACATTTACACATTCAAAAGAATTCTAAACTTGGATATTTATTATCCTTACTACATAATACAATTACCTTAGATCATAATCATCCACTATTTTAATCTAGGGATACTATTTATCCCTTGCATTTAGGCATCCATACACAAAAATAATATCTTTATGCCTAGAATAAGGGATAACATATATCCCTGACATTCAATAATTACAAAACATCATAAATCTCATTCTTTAGACAAGCAAGGGATTTCAACAATTCCCAAAAAAAACATACATGCTCAGATTTTCAAACAGTGGGACATTTTATATCCCTATTCATGCATTTAACAAACAAGAAAGGTAACCTACTTACCTCCAGATTTTCCTAATTCCATGACTCTATAAGCTCCACAGTTTCTTATCCACTCTCAATTTATCCAACACATAGAACATAGGCCAAAACTCAATTTATACATGTATTCCAAATAAGATATATGATTTGTCATGGGTTTCAACTACATAAACCCATGCATGATTTCAAGACAATTATCATGCTAAAAATCTATTTACAAAGTTGTCCAATTTATGACTCCTCTAAGGCAATTTCAAGTGTGAATTTCTATTCCCAAGCATTCCTATTGCTACCCATTCTTTTAACCATCTTCTAAGCATTCATTTAGTATATAAAACACCGTGTATTAGTGGCTATTTAATGGCTAGTTCGTGTGACATCAAAATCATTTAATCATATTTCACTTCTAATGTAGGCATTTCAACAACATATAGGATTCATCTCTTAGATCATACATTTCAGTCACATATCATCATTTCCATGGATCACCTACATTATACAACCTGTATTCAACATGCTTAACATGCAATTAACTTTAAAGCAATCTAATTAGGCATAATATTCATCTAAGTCATTACCAAACATCCCCTACACATTCAATTAGCTTCACATTAAAGCATTTCCACAAACACATCGTTTCATTATAAATTTCAGCAACTTACCTCATGTTTTATTCAATACCCATTATATACACTTCATTTCCATTAAAATTAACAAAAAATTATCAAAAGAAAAAAAATAATCTCCAAAGTTCATTTTACAAGCTGCTTATTCACCTTCATTCTTGAACAAGCTTCAATTGACACATTTCATCAAACTTGTATGCATAATGTAAATACATAATTCCAACAACAATTAATCATTTCTTAGCATAATTAACATCCTACATTCATCATGAAATTACTAATTAAATATCATACCCATTCTACATGTCATGTACAGTCCATACACACCCAAACCCTAGCTCACACTCAAGCATATTGCTGCCCACAAATCAATCACATTAAAATTCATCAAAAAACCAAAAAATAAAAAAAATTAGAGAAACATCATATTTAAATCTACTAATTAACAAAGAGAAACATCTAAATTATTTAAAAAATGATTTAGATACTAAAAGACTGGAGGATCAACTCCGTCAACCAGAAATAATAAATAAAATAAAATATTATGTGACCAAATTCCTTGATCTTGTATGCACGAAAATCCCACATGCATTCTGGAATCGAAAACAACATGTGGTTACTCTTCCATACAAGGAAAGCTCTTGCTAGAAACTGGGATGGAGTGACTGGCTTGATTGTGAGAAGGGGATTCTTTCCCTTTATCTTTTCAAATGAAGATTTGATGGGTTCAGTTTCTTTCAACTAAGGATTGATCTTGACTAGGTCAAGGATTGTGGATTCACTAAGCTGGGAAGAGGAAGAGGAGGAAGAAGCAGTGATTTGTTTCTGGGCTTCTCTTAGAGCTACCAGGTGGGAGTTAGTGTTTCTGGGCTTCTCAGACAGTACTATTTATCTTCTTCCTTATATACACAGATTAACATGGCTTTGATACCAGATGGGAGTGAGTGTTCAATGTAAATCAATGGTCTGATTAAGTCCCAAGCTCAATAGGTCATGATAGGTTATCTTCACATTCATATTGAATGTACCTCGACTGATCACTAGTCATGGAACGTAGAAGGGGGTATCACCCCATGATTATCATTAAGAACAGAAAATAAAATACAAAAGATTGTACCTTAAAAATGTGCTGTGATTTTCCAATGAAAATCGATTTACAATAGTGATGAGGGTTTTTACAAAAGATTGGGTAAATGAGACAAGGGTATCTTCATCTTCGCAGAGGAGAGGAAGCACTAGCTGAACCTTCAAGAGGGACTCCCAAGGTTCTGTCTTTCTTATTGGGAGGATGTCTCTAAATAGATGAGCCTCGAATACTTGTTATGATTGAGGAGCAGAGGAATCTTCACTGTTTACTCCGTGATTGAAGAGATGCCAAACAGGGTACTGTTCATCTTTTGACAAAGTGGTAGCTTTTCCACCAAAAAGCAGATTCTTTGCATAAAGTGACAAAAGTACATCTGGCATAGGTGGGCACGCATTATGACATATGGGCAGGATGATAGACCATCATCCATCAATTGCATAGGAGTCTGGAAAGGAATCCTATGTGTCTGACTCAAGTTCTCTCAGAAGTTGGTATTGGGACTCGGTGAGTCCAAGCATATCGTCGTTCTCTTGAGCGAGGTCTTTAGTGGATCCTTCAGATTCGACCCTAGATTTGGCAGGAGAAGTCTGATGCTGAGACGTAGCCAAAGAGAGCTCTGATTGGATTTGAGTGAGGACCATCATGAGATCCTCTGGAGATTTGGCCAAGGAAAGATGGTTTTGGATGGCTGTCTTTTGGGAGGCCAGATGAATTCCTTCCTTTGTTTCTTCAATGTAAGATTGCTTCTTTGTGGAAGGAAGTTGATTGAAGAACTTCTGAACATTGATGTGATATGCTGAAGAGGCATTGTATGTATCCCACCACTTCACTTTGTAGACCCTTGCTAGCGATGCAGGGAAAAGGCTCTGATTGGCTTGGAAACAAAATTCCCATTTGCAGATCCATGCAAGTCCAAACTTCATGCAGAAGATGCAGATTTTTTGAAAACATAGTTCATGTGGTTTGGATGCATATTTAGAGATAAAGTGGTTGAATCCTTCAGCCACGGATTGAGGAAAGATTTCATGGATAGCACCAAAGTACTCCTACCATTTTGCAAACCAAAGAGGTGGAGAGGAATTTGTGTCTTTTTTAAAGAAAATCATCCATTAATGATTGAAAGCTAGATTTTGGATGTAAAACATTCTATACCATGCTTGTTGGTAATCCCAATAGGAATAGATAGGGGGGTTGAAATTTTTTGAAAATTTTTAAATTTTTGAAGTTTCGCCAAAATCTGTCAGGGTCATGATTTTGCAGATTTTCCAAGTAGAGTAGGCGGTTACACTATCATCATCCTTATTAGTGTAGTGCTTAATCTCTACAGATTTTGTATCCAGATTTTGATTCCGGAAAAATTTGTGTTGCCACAACATTTGGATCTAGAGAGGAATCAAATTATGGCTCCAAGAGTAAGATTGGTTGGATGAAGTCTTATTTGGTAAAATATTTAGATTTTACCTTTGGTCAACATTGGCTAAGGATAGTAGGGGATGATACTGCTTCCTTTGATTGAGTAGCCGGATTGGTTAAAGCTCCAGCTCGAAGTTGGGATGGAGTGACTGCCTTGATTGTAAGAAGGGGATTCTTTCCCTTTATCTTTTCAAACAAAGATTTGATGGGTTCAGTTTCTTTCAACTAAGGATTGATCTTGACTAGGTCAAGAATTGTGGATTCACTAAGCTGGGAAGAGGAAGAGGAGGAAGAAGCAGTGATTTATTTCTAGGCTTCTCTCTTCTGGGCTTCCTGCTCATCTGCCTCGACTAAGGAGGCCCATGATGGGGATGAAAGATTGGTTGTTTTGGCCAAAGAACGAGTCTGAGGCCTCGATTGGTTCTAAGATGCAATGGGCATCTCATAATCCTCTGGGCCTCTGACCTGATTTGGGGGTTTTTTGGGCTTGCCTGGCTTCATTTCAAAAAACCTGTAGAAATTCATGAGTGAGAAAATCAGCAAGGTTGTTTGATTCACCTTTGATAAATTCAATTTTGAAATCAAAAATTGAAAGAAGGGCTTGCCATCTAGCAAAGATTTATTTGGCTGCAAGATTTTTAACATCTTTTTCCAAAATGCTTTTTGCAGATTGGCAATCGATGTGAAGCAAAAACTATTGATTTAATAAATCTGATTGAAACTTATTGATGCATTTGATGATGCTGAGGGTTTCCTTTTGGATGGTTGAGTATTTTAATTGGGTGTCATTCCAAGCTCTGGAATGATATTGGATTAGTTCTTCATGGCCGATTTTAGATTTTTGTTTTAGGATACCTCCATAGCCTATATCAGAGGCATCAATTTCTACAATTTTTAGAAGACTTGGGTCTACGATATGTAAGAGTGGCAGACTCTTAATCTTGCGTTTGATTCTTTAGATGATAGCTATATGCTCATCTGTCCGAGGAACCGGATTCTTCTTAGTCTTTTATAAAGAGGTTTGGCTATGATTTTAACATACTTGTAAGAATCAGAGACATAGTTCAAAGCTCCTAAGAATCTTTGAAGCTGATTCTTATCTGTGATCTTATCAGGGAACTTATCTATAAATTCTAAGCTTCTCTAGATTGGTTTTAGTGTATTGTTATAGATTTCATGTCCTAGAAATCCAATTCTAGGTTGACAGAGAATGTACTTTGTAGTAGAGACTGCTAGTCCATTTCGGATGAACTGCCATAAGATTGAATTAAGATGTTTAAAGTGTTCATCAAGATTTTTACTAAACACTAAAACATCATCAATGTAGACAATGGAGAAAGACATATATTGGTTAAGAATGTCATTCATTATTTTCTGAAATTCAAATGGGGCATTCTTAAGGTCAAAAGGTATTACATTCTACTCGTAGTGAACAAATGGAACTATGAATGCAATCTTGTATCTATCTTTCTCTGAAATCTGAACTTGCCAGAATCCAGACTTCATGTCAAATTTGGAAAAGATTTTAGCACCGGTGAGCTGATGCAAGAGATCTCTCTTATTTGGGATTGGGTATCTTATCCATTTTAAAGCTTGATTGAGCGGCTTGTAGTTTATTACAAGTCTTGGAACACCATGTTCTATTTCAGATGCCTTTTGAACATAGAATGCGACACAAGACCATTGAGATTTTGAATCACGTATTAGACCTTTTTTCTTTAGGTCTATGATTTCCTTTTGGCAATGAACCAAAAGTTTGTGATTCATTTGGATGGGTCTAGCTTTAGTGGGAATGTCAGCTTCACTAAAGCCTTCCTTATATGGAAGAGTAACCACATGTTGTTTTCGATTCCAAAATACATGTGGGATTTCTGCGCATACAAGATCAAGGAATTTGGTCTCATAATATTTTATTTTATTCATTATTTCTGGTTGGTGGAGTTGATCCTCCAGTCTTTTAGTATCTAAATCATTTTTTAAATAATTTATATGTTTCTCTTTGTTAATTAGTAGATTCAAATATGATGTTTATCTAATTTTTTTATATTTTGGTTTTTCGATGAATTTTAATGTGATTGATTTGGTAAAGGTAGTGAAGGTGATTCCTTCTTTGATTACCATGAAAGGTTTGATTTGGTTGATAAATGGGGTTCCTAGTATGACTTCGTTATGAAGGTTCTTAACTAGGATGAATGGAGTTTGGACAGTGAGCTCCTCAAATCAGCATTCGACATCAGATAGCTTTCAGGGATTCCTTGGTGGGTTCGTAATAGGCTGTTGGGATCAACCATTCCTATATGCAGTTCGAATCTGCACCAATGTTGACTAAGGCAATGGTTTTCAGATTGAATGAGTCGGCAATCTTTAAATGGATATCGATATACCATTTTTGGACTTTTATTTGTGTGATTTTATTAAGATAACTCCTAGAGTTTGATGCTGGCTCATTATCAGAGTTATTAAAATTTTCTTCTAATGCTGATTCATGATCAGAATCTGTATCAGAGTTGTTTACAGGAGTGACTTGGTTATTTTTTTTTAAGAGAAGAGATCTTTTTTCATAGAAGAGATTTCTTCCTTTAAATCATCGATTTGTTTTTGGAGATCACTGGTGGTTATTTCTTGCGGTTTTTTGTTTAAAGGTTTTAGTATGTCTTTTAGATCATACTTATTATTTAGCTTTGGTAGTTTTTGTTCACTTGTTGAGGCTTTTATCATTGGTGTTATCTTGTTGAAGTATGATTATGATCCTGCACTTGGTAGTTTTCTACGCATGTTATGTTGTTAGCTCTGAATATGTATCACTTTTAACAAAACATATTTATCCTTGTAATTTGCACATGTTGTGGAGCAAGGACAATATTCATATTCATTTAAGCAGCTAATATATGATATCATAAAAAAGCATAATGCTAAATATTATTTGTCAAATTAACCCATTAAAGAATGATAACTAAGGTTAAGCTCACCATGAAGTAAAAGATGTATGTTTGCATAACTAAACATTCATGATTATGTATATATTTCACATTATCAATTAACATTTATCAAATCATAATTATGCATATGATTGTTAACAATTTAAGCACACATATTATTTATCTTAATATAATTTTTATTATCATCAAAATTATAAATAATAATCCTGATAAACTTGCTATAATTATCATCATTGCACCAAATTTTGGTGCCATTGTTTGGGGCTACATAGGAGGTACTGCCTCACTACTATGACCCATAGTTCCTGGCTTATCTGTTCTTGTCAGTCCTACCTCAACATGGCCTTCCTCAGGCTCAACTACCCCTTCTTCAACTTCATTTTGGGTTAACCCTAGTATCTCATCAGCCCTAGAGTCTTTTACCTAAGTTTCCTTAATAACAACCCCTGTCGCTCAAGTCTGGGTAGTCCTCCTTGGCAACTCATCTTCTACCATGGGGGCTTTGTGTCATGCTTCACCTTCTAAAGAGTTACTTACTATTTTGCACTATATTTCACTAAGATTTGCCCACTTTTTGTGTGAGGTGCTCTGCCCAAAATTTGGCAGAGCTTAACCTGAATATTAGGGTCTAACCTATACAATTATATGTCACATAAATAAAACAATAATACAAATTCTAAATACAAACATTCACTATCCTAAAGTTGCCTAAGATCGAAGTAAATCATGATGGCAATATACCTAAGGGGACTTTAATTGATTTAACACAATCATAAATACTTCACTAGGACATGGCAATATTTCACCTTTTACATCATTGGAATCTTTTGAATAACAATCATAATTCTGAAATTACAAATAAAATTTACCATTCCTTCTCATTGTACATGATTTAAGATCATTTGAATATAAGGATTCAACATTTAAATTCCATACACAAAGGAATTCCAATCCCATTGAAATAATACAATATTCTATACAAGGTATATTTACTTCTCAAATAAATTACTCTTCTATGTTTTTTATCATCATAATCTTCCATGGCTTAACCTGCCAATAAAAAAAAATAAACAGGGGTGAGTCTAAACAGACTCAATAAGTAAACTACATAACAAACAATAATCAATAACAGGGATCCATAACATATCCCTTATCATATTCCATACATAAAAGTTTAATGCATAAAACCAAACATGAAAATAGGGAACCATAAAGTGTCCCATTTCTTTACCAAAATGAATACATAGTCATCTCAACATAACTCATCCAAACATACATCTTGGAATTCCACAAAATTTCAATCCACATAGTCAAATTCTAGTATTTTCACAATCCTTAACATAACTAAGTATCAAATAAGCCAAGGGTTAATCTATCCCTTCAATCAAGCATAGGTTCACATATCACTTTGATGGTATGTCCAACATCCTCCTTTATTCTTACAAATTCCTATACAAAATAGGGAATACATTCCATTCATACATTCACATATCATAACATAAACTCAAGAGATAATGATTATCTCCATTCAATCAAATAAACATACAAATACAATCTACTTACTTGGCTGACGACTTATTCTCCATAATGCCACAAGCTCCATAGCTTCCCAACGAAATTCAATTTGCCCTATACATATCAATAAAGTTCAATTTCTAAATACTATGGTTAGTCTATTAACATGTTGCAGCCATATTCATTTTGTACATGACATGATCAATACGTATTCAACATGATTCACAGTTAAACATCTTTAAAACAATCCAATAAAGTCTTTAATCCAACTAATTTATGCCCTACATAGTCCATACATAATTTTCCCAATTAACCTAAATTAGGTCATAGTCCATTACTGATTTTTACAAGTCCAAATCACCCTATATGAATCCCCAAAGCATCATAATTTATAAATTACACATTCCTCCCGTGGTTTATGCAACAATCCATATCAAATTCCCCATAAAATCACTATTCACAAAGAACATGAAACCCTAACAAGTCAAAATTTATGATTTCCAAACCCAATTCACTCTTAATACCTTATTAAGCATGTATTAAATATTTTCCCCAAGATTCCACGAATAATTTTATCATTTTCCCCAAAAATCTATAATTTACAAAAACTCTAACTTACACAAAATCCAAATTCAATTGAAGAAAAGTGACTTACCATGATATTCATGCATGACATCATCTCGTAAACATTCAATCACCAAAATCCAAATCTTCTTCAATTTCCCACCATCCAAATTCCAAAAACTCAAGCCAAGAGGCATGCTAGGTTGATTAACCACCTCAATCCCCATGTTTTCTAGCAAAATTAGTGACAAATGGAGCATAACAGAGTTAGGGAAGGAAGAATGACATTAAGGAAGAAAACAAAACAAAAAGAATGAAAAATAGAATGGGTTTCAAGCTTAAAAAGTCAAAATTTTTGGGTACTCCAATGCACAACAAGACCCTTGCCAAGGCAAGAACTCATTGGATAGGCTAAAAATGCATTTTCTGAAGCCTTGTTGCGGTAGAAAATTGCCTTGCCATGGAAAAAAATTGCATTATTGTGGCAAGGGCTTGGTGTATCCCCAAAATTATATTTCTAGAGGCTTGCTGAGGCAGAGAAAAGCCTTGCCACAACAAGAAAATTTCATCCCAACATAGTGTTAGTAATTTGATCATAACTATTTGATAAGACGTCCAAATGACCTGATGTTCAAGGCATTAGAAAGATAACTTCAAGGGATATAACTTTCATGTTAAAACATTTTCTAAATCATCCCAAAAACATGTTAAAAATTTAATAAAATTAATCCATCTCATTTATCTTGTTATTTTTTAGTCATTTGGAACAGTTTTGGTGTATTAGTCATAACTTCCTTATATGATATCAGAATTGAGTGATTTGTCTCCCATTGGATAGATAATTTCATGATCTAAAACTTTGAAAACTTTTTCAAAATAGCCCATTGTCCATGTCAAAATTCTATCACAATGACACCTTTTCCAAATTCAGCATTTTCATAATACACACTTATGTTCCTTTAGTTTTTTTCCAAAATTTCTACTTTTTCTCTCATCTATCATCACTAAACTTTTAATCATTTCATTTTTTCACTACTCTCATACATAATCATCCCAAAATGCTCATTCAATTAATTAAATTTTGCTCCCAAACTCAGGCAATTATCCATTCATTATAAGGAACTGTTCAAATTCATAATTGTATTTTTATAATTCATCAATGATCCCATTTCACATAAAACACTTCCACCATCATTAAAATCACTTCTCATACATCACATACATGAGATGAATTATGTTCATACCATTTACTACCTCATTTGAGGTCAAATATCAAAAATCACCTATCCCGTTATTTTTACCAACATTTTTATGTTATAAGTAACTCCATCGGCCATTTTCATTTCAAATTGCATTCAATGCTCAATCCAATGTTCTACACACATTACAATAAATATAATGCCCCTTTTTGGCCATTCATATAGATCATAAATATACTTTTGCTCAATTTCACCACTTAAGTTCTTTTCTTCTCATTGACTTTATATAGCTCCAAATAAGGAAATTTATCGAATTCATAGGGCAAACTCTACCCATTTCCACTGAGCAGATTTCAAACACCACAGGTGTTACACTTTGCCTTTGTCCACTCCCTTCTTCCGTGCCATTACTCTATAAGGAAGAGTATATGATCATATAACAACACAAAATTAAGATATTAACTTAACTTATCAATATAAGGTTTCCATTTATGTCTTATAGTAATGTTCACCCATTTTTATAGCTTTTTGAAACTATGCATGTCATTCTTTCACCAATTTCCAACACTTACTATACAGTTCTAGGACTTACTTTCACCTTCCTTCTGAGTATCAAACATAGCCAGCTCTAATACCACTCTATAATGCCCTACCTTCCTGAGGTGTTGCTAAGGTAGTAGCAGGAGGACCCACAACCAAAGTCTACCCTATACGTACCTTGTTTAACCTATATGCAATCATACATCCCCACAGATGCCCAAAACTATAGTAGCACTGTAAAAGTAGAGTGTGGAAAAACATATATGTTTGCTAAATGACATGTAATTTAACATCATTCCTACCCTTTTTGATTTATGTTATTTACATCATTGATATAACTAACAAAACTACATTTTTATACATTCTAAAATATAACAAAAGACAAAGAACTCTAAACATCATAGTCTATCCCCCTCTTGAGCTCCAACACCTCGTTGGGCTACATCTTTTGACTAGTTAACTAAAAAATATAATAAAATAGGGTGAGTCCAAGTAACGTAGTAAGTAGGCATGCGATTAATTAATAATCAACAGAATATATTTAAATACAATAATCTCATACATGCGAATGAAACTACTATCATGATGCCAACATGATTCTAGAACAAGCAGTAACTAGAATTTCTAACTAAGAGTCTACTAGGATATTCTCTATAACCCATCAACTCTGCTCATATTTGGGTCATTATCAGTTCTACCTTGTCATATCTATATCCATAACCTCATTCACTTACTATAAACCTATACCATGTTTGGGAGGCCATTGACTAAGTGGACACCACCACAAACCAAGCGGACACCACCATAACCAAGTGGACATAATCACAACCATAACCAAGTGGACATAATCACAATCAAGTGGACTCAACTTTCTTGCAACTTTAGTGAGATACAGTCCTTCCTTCCCTGCAACCCTGGCTATGAATGTTACAAGATCCATGACCATATGATCATCAATATGGCTTATAGGATCCCGCCTTCACTGCAATTCAGTAATCACAAGTTCTCCATTCATACCTACTAAGTAAGTAGAAGAGTCTCATATAATAGGCTAGCCTCTTTGCCATTATAGATGGTATCACCAAACATTGCCCATTTTATGGGTGGGATTACGAATAACCAAAGGCTATCCCAACAAGTACTCAAATCCCAAAGTCCCCCAAATGATATTTTTGGAATATATCACTATGATCACATGTACATGTACTTCTCATATTTTAAACATCTTATATTAATGTCTTTGAAATTTTCTCAATTGTGGCTCAAAAGAATTAGGAAAGACCATAGCAAAAGTCCTAAACGATTACATCAACTAAATATAAAAAAATTATTTTTCAACCATACTGTTTGGCCATCATGGTGTTATTGGGCATCACGATGCCCAATTCCCTGCCTACATTATTTTCCATTTCAGACTTCAGTGCCACGACACCCAATCTAGTGCCACGATGTCCAATTCGCTACCCCTATCTCAAAGTTCATTTTTTCCCAATGTTTACACCTTCTTTTACTCCATTATTTACCATATTTAAACATCTTAATTAAGCATCATTTCACCTCATATTTCTTCCAATCCCATGGCTCAATTACATGCATAACATTGAACCATCATACACCAAGCAATATGTTAATCACATGCAAACATATCACAAGTTATATTTCAAATATAATTTGCAAACTAACTCAAGTATCTAACCACATATATATATATATATATATTATATACTTGCATTTATTCTTCAGAAACAATAAAAGGAAATCAAAATTTCCACAATCCCAACTCTCATACAATAAAACTTATAACATTTAAAACTCGGTAAGGCATAATACAACAATTCATGATAAAATCTCTAGAAGATGCCCAAAATTCTTATCTATAACATTTTAAGTATCAAAAACATGAATAAATGAACCTTGCTTACCTCAATATCACACATCACACCCTATTTCACCTCAAGCCCCTACTATGGTTTACTCAAATACTCAATTCAATTCCAAATAAAAGGGCACTTAGTGTATCAATGAAAAGGATTAATTACACCACAACCTTCTAAGTGTCATTTTATCAAATATTTAATATGCAACTTTTGATTTCCATATGTTTAGCTATAGATGAGTTAGGGATTCTACCCCAAACAAGACATAAGCAAGATCTAACTAAATTCGTAGTGTAATCCACATTTAAAACACTATTTCACCACCCAATTCATGTTTTCCCCAACTTCCCAGTTTTGCGACTCCCAATTCAATTTCATAAGCTAGATTTAACAAAATCTATTTAGTGGACATGATGATTAATTATTAGTGGAATTCACTTACCACTCAATTTCCTCCAACTCGAATCCCCAACCACGAACATAAAGCAAAATCCATAATTTTCCTCTAGCTTCCACCATTCTACTTTGCCAAAATCAAACATTTTCTTCATGGCTGACTATTGCTTTGTTGACTATTGTCACTTTCCTAATTGAAGTTGGCAAAATCCATGCAAAATAAAGTTTTTCTAAAGCTTGGGAATGAATGGGAGAAATAGGAATGTATGGGGTTGGAAATTGGGGCTGATAGAGCATTTTAAGCTCCAACCCTTATGATGCTCCAGCGGCACATGCAACCTGTCAAGCTCATATTTCCCTCAACAAGAGACATGGAACATATCATGGATTCCACTCAACAATGGTGGCAATGCTATCTAATAGGCTATCATGCCTATCTATTCCAAAATCTCATATGGGCCTATATATCTCGGCCATAACTTTCCTTTAGTACCAAATTGTACTACACCCTTCATTGGAGATACTTTCAGGAAAACTTTATCCCCCGCTTGATACTCTTAATCATGGTTTCATACATTTGCATAAATTTTTTGATGGTACTAAGTAATACAAATCTTTTCTTTAATCTAAGCCACTTTTTCTGCCATATTTGATATCATTTACGGTCCTACTAAAGCAATTTTGCCTATTTCAATCCAATATAATAGAGATCTGCATTTATGCCCATATAATGCTTTAAAAGGAACCATCTGGATACTAGAATGAGAACTATTATTATAAGCAAATTCAATCAATGATAAGTAATTGCTCCAAGCTTTACCCCATTCTACAACACATGCTCTAAGCATGTCTTCTATTTGTTGATTCACCCGCTCTCTTTGTCCATCTTTCTAAGGGTGCTATAGCATGTCTTTTAGTTGTTGATTCACCTCTATTTATCCATCTTTCTGAGGGTGATGTACTATTGAAATTTAACAATGTTCCCAAACCCTTGTGTAATGCTTTCCAAAATTTAGAGGTAAACATTGATCATCTATTTGAAATAATCACTTTGTCACACAATATAATTTTATAATTTCTTTTTGATAAATCCATGCATATTTCTCAACAGTAAATGTAGTCTTGATTGGTATAAAATGGGCTACTTTAGTCAATCAATCAACAATGACCCAAATACTATCATACCTAGCAATTGTCCTTTGTAGATCAGTGATAAAGTCCATTATTATGTATGTCCATTTCCCCTTAGGGATTTTAATAAATTGTAATAATCCACCTAGTCTTTGATGTTCTACTTTCACTCTTTGGCATATTAAACATTTAACCAGATATCTAGCTATATCATTCTTCATACCATTCTACCTATATTGAGATTTCAAATCATGATACATTTTATTTCCACAAGGATGAATGATGTAAGGTGAATAATGTGCCTCTTCTAATACCTTCTGTACCACTATTAATCTTCTAGGAAGCACCAACCAATTCTTATATCTTAAGAGATTATCTGCACCAATTAAAAAATCTAATAACTTAGTCTACTATACTCTCATCTTTAATTTCTAAAATTCCTCATCTACAATTTCTTTTTGAGCTATTAGAATTTCATCTATCAAAGTAGACTGAAGGCTTAATTGGTACAATTGGGTCACTATCCCTTTCATCTCGACATGTCAATCTAGACTTCTTAACTCTTCAAATAATTCATTCTTTTATGTCAACATACATGCTAAACCGCTTCCAAATCTCCTACTCAAAGTGTCAGCTACAACATTTGCTTTGCCTAGATGATAGTGAATGTTCAAATATTAATCTTACAACAATTATAGTCATCACCTTTGCCTTATATTCATTTCTTTCAATGTAAAGATATATTCCAAACTTTTATGACCAATGTATACATCATATTTTTTCCTAATAAAGATAGTGTCTACATATTTTTAGAGCAAACACTATTGCTACTAACTTCTAATCATGGGTTAGATAATTACACTCATGAGGTCATAACTTCTGATATGAATAAGCTATCACATTGCCATTTTGCATTAAAACACAACCTAATCCTTTTTTTGATGCATCACCATATATCCCAAATCATCCTGATGGAATTACAAGCATTAGTCCTTCTACCAACCTTCTCTTGAATTTCTGAAATGGAACCTCACACTGATCATTCCATTCAAATGGAACTCCTTTTCAAGTCAACTGGGTCAGTGCCATAGCAATAGTAGAGAATCCTTCAACAAACTTTCAATAATACCCAGCTAATCAGAAGGACCTCATTCACTATACCCCATCTCTAGGCCAATTCATTATGGCCCTTATTTTATGAGGGTTATGAGGGTCCATAGAGATACCATCTCCTAAGATAACATGGCCTAGAAAGGCTACATTGTTCATCCAAAAGTCATATTTCTTTAATTTTGCATAAAGCTTTTCTTCTCTTAGTTTTTGCAAGGCCATTCTCAAATGTGATTCATGCTCCTCTTTTCACTTTGAATATATCAAAATGTCATCAATGAAGATAATTACTTATAGATCCATAACAAGTCCTGAATGAAGTCTGATGAACATATGCAGGGTTAATATTCATTTGATGGCACCTTGACTATTAATCAAATTTTGAGAAAATTATAGCCACTTGTAGTTGATCTAACAAATCATCTATTCTAGGTAGTGGATATCTATTCTTGATAGTTACTTTATTTAATTCCCAATAATCAATACACAATCAAAGTCTTCCAGCTTTCTTTTTCAAGAACAAGACTGGTGCACCCTACACCGACACACTAGGATGAATAAATCCCTTATACATGAGGTCCTACAGTTGCACTTTTAGCTCTACTAGTTCTACCAGTGCCTTTGGTATGGATACTTAGATATTGGTTCTGCCCAAGATGGAGATTAATACAAAACTCCACTTCTTGCTCAGGAGGTAATCCAGATAATTCACTAGGAAAACACCTAGAAAATCTTGCACTACAGGTATATTCTCCAATGATCGATGCTATGAATGGGTGTCCATAGCTGATACCAAGTATGCTTCACACCCTCTTCGCATTAGACTGAAAGCCTTCATAGATGACACAAGTGTAGGAGTTTTACCCTTAGGAAAACTCCTAAATCTAATTTCCACCTTATTAGGGGTCTTTAAAGAATACAATTAGGTTAGTATAAGACTGTCTGCTGTCGATCATTATAGGTATCTCATTAATGGGGGAGACACCTCTATCACATGATGCATGGGGTATTTAGACAAGCAAGCTCTAATTACAAATGCAATGCAGACAAAAGACCGAGAGGCACCTGGATCAAACAAGACATATGCGTTGCAATTACAAACCAAAGGAAGTTCAGTGATTATGTGATCTATAGCCTGAGCTTCCTGAACATTGGTCGATGTTCCTATTGCCATCATTGGAGGTTATGCTATTCATTTTGACTTCCAAAAGCTACATTAGGTCCTCGACCTCTGCCTCTCATCTGGCCCCCCATGAGCTAAGGCTATGGTGGGAAATTAAACTGCCACTTCGCCCTTGGTTATGGCAATTCCACTAAATATGACTAATTTTGCAACATAGAGAACAAGTGAGTGGTCTTTGTTGTCTCGAATTATGCAGCCAACTCGAACTTTGACTAATTTTCTTTGTCTATTCTTGAGTTGATTTAGTTAGCCGTCCTCCCAACTTCTTAAATAGTATGGGATAATCGAGTTTGAAATGTCCTGATTTCTTACACTAATTAGATATTCTTTCTGATGTTATAGTACCACTCTGCTTAGGTCTAGTTCTTGACCTTCTTCGGCGCCCCTGCTCATATTCTCTCATATATCTTTTATCTTTGAATTTAGTCTACTCCTCCTACTCCCTTTCCACTAAACAAGAACCCTAAAAGATATCTTCATATATAATCAGCATAAGTTGGGCTAACTTCTCTTGGATATCCAATCTTAGCCCTTCTTGAAATTTCTAGGTTGTCTCTAGTGCATCCAATTGGGCCCATGGCACAAATTGTACCAAAGACTTGAACTGTCCATCATACTCTTCTATAGTTTTCTTGCCTTACAACAGTGTTAAAAATTTTGTAACCCACTATAACACTTGGGGTGTTAATTTTTAGTTAATGATATGTTGAAAAGAATTACATTGTCTTTAGTACTAAAAAGATGAGAAAGGAATGGAGAAGAAATAAAGTGAAAAAGAGATGAAATATGGAAGAAAAAGGAGGCATCAAATGGGACATAGTGGCCTGAGATTGGGCGCAGGTCAGGTGTCTAGCAAAAAGGACATCGCAACGTTGAACTCCACACTGTAGTGTCGGCCGACTAGATAAAATGGAGTTGACTTGTTCCATTTCATTTGTAGCCCATCCCATTTCGTCTTCTTCCCCCACACCCTACCCTATTTCCCCATGCTTAATAAACCTTAAAATGTTGTGATTTTGGCTTGAAATTTATTGTTAAAATGAAAAATCTATTAAGCATGCATTGAAGATGAGTTTCTTTGATTGGGATGATGACGAAAGGAAGAAAATCCATGGTTGATGCAACCCATGGTTGGTTTTGACAAATTGGAGTTCGTTCCTTCGTCTATGACCCAAGTCATGCATAAAATCAAAGTAAGTTGGTTTTTCCTCAATTCAATTTCCAATTTTGTAAACTAGGGTTTTGTAAATTTTTGTGGATAGTGGAAATATGGGGGAAATGACAAAATTATCATGCTAATCATGGGGGAAATAAGTTAATGGATTGATTATAGTGATTTGGGCATAAGAATTCATGGTTTGGCTTATTAGGGTTTATACCCAAATTCAAGAATAGTGGTTTTGCAGAAGAAGATGGATATTTATTGTTAAAATCATGGGGAAAACAAGTAAAACATGCCTTATGATGATTATGGAATAGTTTAGATATGGAAAATCATGATTATGCATTATTCCCATCCATGAATAGCAACCCTAGGGGTAAAATTTGTATGAAACTGTGTAAATTGATAAAGGAATTTGAGTAATAATTTGATTTTAATGGTTGTGGCATGATTTCAAGTTAATAAAATGTAATTATGTATGAGTTTTTGTTATGAACAATCACTCATAAGTAGCAAACATGTTTTGTATAAAAACATACTTATGCTTTGTTTAATTGAGTTATAAGCATGATTATTATGTTATTAACTTAAATTGATGTTCAATATGCTATGAATCATGATATATAATTGGGAGTAAAAACCCCTAATCCCATGTTATAAAACAACTTGAAATTAATTGATTCCCGTGAGGCATTGAATCACTTGTCTATTGTGAATTGTCAAGTATTTACATATATGAGAATGGATATGGATTTCCTTGGTTACCCATGGTGAATCATTATGAAGTAAATGATATTTTTTTAACCTGCATGATTAAATGCTTCCATGGGAAGTGCAATTTATAGACTACATGAGTTATGTGCCTAGGGAAATAATTAACAATGAATGAAAATTTGATAACCTTGTTTGATTGGAAATGTGTAAAATGAGTAATTGTTTGGCTTGATATATTTTAGCAAAATTGTCTTGTAAATGAATGAGATTGTTTTTCTGTACAGGATCATTTGAGAAGGATGAAAAGTCATGGAGCTTGAGGTGTATATGGCGATTTGTTAGAAAGTAAGTAGGTACCTTTTCTAGTTCAATATAATACTGAATGGGGATAATGGATATCCCATACTTTGTATAGGCATGTATGAATGGATGAGGATAGTAGATATCTCTTTTGTAGGTTAAATCTGTATGTAAGATTGTATTACATGATGTAAGTGGTATGCCCTAATTATATTATATCTAGATATATATATTGATGAGTAAACAAATATGTGGATAAAGGATCATGAGTATTCCCAGATAGGTATATGAATGGGGATTGTGGGTATCCCAAGAGTAGTTGGATTCAATAATAATATGCATGGATTGTGTTATGCCTATAAGGCATAGTGATAATATGATATGTGGTGCCTGAATGGCACAGATATGTTGTGCTAGAGTGGCATAAGTGGGATTAACATATGTTGTGCCAGAATGACACTATTCTGATATAATTACGGTATGAATGGCCTACATGGGTCTGTTGTTGTGTTATAAGGTGTTAGAGTGGTTGTTTTGAAACATGATATGAAATATGATAAAAAGATGATTAAAGGGTATAGAATGTTCAATGGAATGATGAAGACATGTCTCATGATTATATTTGTATTATTATAAGATAGTAGTATGATGTATGTAGTTATGTTCTGATTTAGAATATGTTGTTGCTATTTTATTATTATTTTCTATTGGCCTACTTACTAAGTTTGCCCTAAATCATGCCTTCTTATTTAAATCTTTAGTGGATAGATCAAGCCAGGAAGCAAGAAGATGATGATTTTATTAAGTTTTATAGAAATTTTAATTTGAAGGATCATATATTGTACATGTATTAAAAATTGTAATAATTCAGTATTGATTTATTTTGGGTATGTAAAGAATAGTAAGGTATTTAGAATGTCATAATGGTTTGTGAATGGATTGTTGTTCTTCCAATTTGTCTACCATCACTATGCGACTTAAGTTCTGGGTAGATGTGGGTAAGTTGGGCAATGTAATGATTTCAGTTATTATTTTATGGTTGTTACATAAATTCAAATTTTAAATATGATTAATGAATGCATGCACAAGTTGTAACCCTTAAAATACAGCGTAGACTCTGCCAAATTTTTGGCAGAAGTTCCCCTTAGAAATGGGAAAATTATGGAATAATAATGAAATGCATAGGCCCCAGGGAAGGGCATGACAGAAGCCTAGCCTTCTCACTAGCTAACACTATGTGGAGAGATCTCTCTCTAAATTCAGTCCATGTAATTCCTGCCACATTGCTAATAATCGTCAATTTCTCAGTATAAAACAACTATTTTGCCTCACCTTCCAACTGATAGACCACATATAATACCTTATGTTCTTTAGGGTATTCCATATATGCAAACACCTTTTCCATACCAGATTGACATTCATTTACCACACGGTAGTCCCACTGGCCCTTGAAAACTGGAGGCTTCATATTTTTGAAAATTTTCATGTTTAAACATATCCTTGGCTGCTTGTGATATGTCTACCCTATATTTGGTTCTACATTTTTTAGCCTTGCACGTAGCCCCACCATCTGTTGAGGCTCCTCTATGGGCCTCTTTTGAGTTTGGACTAGTACTTATAAGTTTTGGGACAAACCTGCTATAATTATCATCATAGGACCAAATTCTAGTGCCATTGTTTGGGGCTGCATAGGAGGAACTGCCTCACTACTAGTACCCGTAGTGGCTGGCTTATTTGCTCTTCTCGATCCTGCCTTAACATGGCCTTCCTCAAGCTTGAATATCCCTTCTTCAACTTCATTTTGGGTCAACCTCAGTATCTCATCGGCCCTAAGGGCTTCTGCCTAAGTTTCACTAATAACAAACCCTGTCGCTCGAGTCCGGGTAGCCCTCCTCGACAACTCATTTTCCACCATGGGGGCTTTTCCTTTGTCCACTCTCTTCCTCAATGCCATTACTATATAAGGAAGAGTATGTGATCATATAACAACACAAAATTAAGATATTAACTCAACTTATCAATATAAGGTTTTCATTAACATATTATACTAACGTTCTCCCATGTTACTAGCATTTCGACACTATGCATGTCATTCTTTCACCAATTTCCAACACTCTTACTATTATAGTTCAAAGACTTATTTCCACCATCCTTCTGAGTATCAAACATACCCAGCTCTAATAGCACTCTATAACGCCCCACCTTCCTGAGTCTTCCCTATGCATACCTTATTAAACCTGTATATAATCAAAATACCAACAGATGCCCAAAACTATAGTGCCACTATGAAAGAAGATTGTGGAAAAACATACATACCTGCTAAATGACATGCAATTTATCATCATTCCTACCCTTTTAATTTACATTATTTATGTCATTGATAAAACTATCAAAATTACATTTTTAATACATTCCAAAATATAACAAAAGACATAGCCCAACCCCTTTTTGGGCTATGTCTTCCAACCTATTAACTAAAAAATAATAATAAATTAGGGTGAGTTTGAGTAACTCAGTAAGCAGGTATATGATTAATTAATAATCAATAGAATGTATTTAAATACAATAATCTCACACATGCGAATGGAACTATTATCATGATGTCAACATGATGCTAGAACAAGCAATAACCAGAATTTCTAACTAAGAGTCTACGAGGATATTCTCAATATCCCATCGACTCTACTCATATTTGGATCACTATCAGTTCTACCTTGTCATATCTATATTCATATCTTCATTTGCTTACTATCAACTCGGGCCATGTTTGAGAGGCCATCGACCAAGTGGACACCACTACAACCAAGTGGACACTGCCACAACTAAGTGGACACAACTTTCTTATAACTTTAGTGTGATTTAGTCTTTCCTTCCCTGCAACCCTGGCTATGAATGTCGCAAGACACATGACCATATGATCATCGATATGGCTTATGGGATCTCACCTTCATTGCAATTTAGGAATCGCAAGTTCTACATCCATAGCTGCTAAGTAAGCAGAGGGGACTCACACAATAGGGGAGCCTCTTCATTATTATAGGCAGTATTACCAACCATTGCCCTTTTTATGGGCGGAATTATGAATAACTAAATAGGCTATCCCAGTAGGTACTCAAATCCCAAAGTCACCCAAATGATATTTTGGGAATATATCACTATGATAACACTTACATGTACTTCTCATATTTTCAACATCTTATGTTAATGTATTTGAAATCTTCTCAATTACACTTCAAAATAATTAGAAAAGACCTTAGCAAAAGTCCCAAATGATTACATCAATTAAATATAAAAAAATTATTTTTCAACCATACTGTTCTAGCATTGTGGCACTGAAATTGGACACCGCAACACCCAATTCTCTACTAGCTTTGCCTGCCATTTCATGCTCCGATACTGCAGTGCCCAATTCTTTGCCTCTATTTTCAAGTTCATTTTTCTTTTCCTCTATTAACACCTTCTTTTACTCCATTATTTACCATATTTAAACATCTTAAATAAGCATCATTTTTCTTATATTTCCACCTATCACATGGCTCAATTACATGTATAACATCGAACCATCATACACCAAGTAATATCTTAATCACAAGCAAAATTATCACAAGTTATATGCCAAATATATTATGCAAACGAACTCAAGTATCTAAACACATATATATACTTGATTTATTCTTAAAAAACAACAGAAGGAAATCCTTTTTTCCTCATTCCCAACCCTCATACAATAAAATTTCTAACATTTAAAACTCGATCAAGGCATAATACAGAATTCATCATAAAATATCTATAAGATGCCTGGAATGCTTATCTGTTACATTTTAATTATCAAAAACATGAACAAATGAACCTTGCTTACTTCAGCATCCCACATCACACCCTATTTCTCCTCAAGCTTCTTGGTTTCACCATCAATACACCAATTTATGTGTCCTACTCTCTAGACATAAGCATGATTTATCTAAATTCATAGTGAAATTCACATTCAAAACACTTGTTTCACTGCCCAATTCATGTTTTTTCCAACTTCCCAATTTTCCAACTCCCAATTTAATTTCATAAGCTAGAATTAACAAAATCTATTTAGTAGACATGATGATTGATTATCAGTAGAATTCACTTATCACTCAATTTCCTCCAATTGGATTCCTCATCCAAGAGTTGTGAAGCAAAATCCCTAATTTTTCTCTAGCTTCCATCATTCCACTTTGCCAAAATCGATGTTTTCTTGATGCTGGGCCATTACTACATTGCTTGTCATCACTTTCCCTGAGTGAACTTATTAAAATCCATGCTAAACAGAGTTTTTTCTAGAGCTTGGGAATCAATGGGAGAGCTTGGAATGTATGGGGTTGGAAATGAGGGCTAGTGGAGCATTTTAAGCTCCACTGCTTATGGTGCTCCAGCAGTACACCTAGCCATGTATACTTGTTGCCCAACTGTGATGCCTTCTGTCTACTTTTCTCTTAGTATTTTCTTCCAAGTCACCACAATATACAACCCATTAATCATGTCCATCTCTATTTTCTATTTTTATCAAAAATTTCCTTCCAAAATCCAAAGTTACCTATGCATCATCCATTTTTTAACTTTAGACCCAATATGTCATTTACAAAATTTCTAGGGCCTCACATACCACCCCCCTATGAAACGTTTCAACCTCGAAACTTAAGTAAATAAGTAGGGATACTTTGTTCTCATTAGCTCTTCTATTCCTAGGTTGTTTCTTCTTTGGTTTGATGATCCCACTATACCTTTACTAGGCGAAAACCTTGTTCCTCAATTGTTTCTCTTTACTATCCATGATCCAGATCGGTTGTTCTATGTACCATAAGTTTTCCTTAATTTTGATTTCTTCAAGTGCTGATATGTGGGAAGGATTAAGCTCATATTTCCTTAGAGATGACACATGGAAAACATCATGAAATCCATTCAACAATGGTGGCAATGCTATCCAATAGGCTACCTTCCTAATCCATTCCAAAATCTCATAAAGGCCTATATATCTCAGGCTCAAATTTCCTTTAGTCCTAAGTTGTACTACATTCTTTATTGGAGATACTTTCAGGAAACCCTTATCCCCCATTTGAAATTCTAAGTCACATCTTTGTATATCTGCATAACTTTTCTGATGCGACTGAGCAATACAAATCCTTTCTTTATCTGAGTCACTTTTTCAGTCATATCTGCTACAATCTATGGTCCTACTAAAGCAATTTCACCTATTTCAGTCCAATACAATAGAGGTCTTCATCTACTCCCATATAATGCTTCAAAAGGAGCCATCTGGATACTGGAATGATAACTATTATTATAATCAAATACAATCAATGATAAGCAATTACAACACAGGCTCTAAGCATGTGTTCTAGTTGCTAATTCACTTACTTTGTCTGCCCATCTGTCTGGGGGTGATACGTACTGCTAAATCTTACTATGTTCCTAGAGCCTTGTGTAATGCTTTTCAAAATTAGAGGAAAGCACTGATCCTTTATCTAAAATAATCACTTTAGGCACACCATGCAATTTTATAAATTCTTTCTAATAAACCCATGCATATTTCATAATAAATATAGTCTTAATTGGTATAAAATTGGCCACTTTAGTCATTCTATCAACAATGACCCAAATACTATCAAACCTTGCAATTATCCTTGGTAGATAAGTGATAAAGTCCATTGTTATGTCTGTCCATTTCTACTCAGGGAGCTCAATAGATTGCAATAACCCACACTCAAATGCTGATTTTGGTAGAGATATGGTAGATAGAAAAATTACCTCAAGGACATGTTAGTTTCTTGGAAGGATGATCATCTCAGCGTCCTTGAGAAAATAAACATCTGTTGCATTATCAACTGCTGAGGCTGAATATGTTATAGCTAATAGTTGTTATTGTAGAATCCCATGGTATGGCTTAACCCAAGAGGGGAGGGTGAATTGGGTATATGAAAATTCATTACTTAACCCCTATTGAACTTTTTTCCTCTTTTCATGCTTGTTTGTGGTGAGATGTAAAATGAATAATTAAAAAGCAAAGTGTAAGAAGGAAAAGCAAATAAATAAACACACTCAAATAACAAAATTTTTATAGTGGATCATAACACTCTTTTGGATTAAAGCTCCAAGGGGATAAAATAGTGCGCCCAACCCTCTTCCAATTTCCATAAGCTCACCAAGAAACTCATTGGTTTCAAAGATCACTAGCAAACTTGATAGTTTTCCAGAGCTTACCAACAACTCATACAATGTGATTTTCCCTAGCTCTCCACAAACTCACTAGATTTTTAGATTAATGAGAAAACTAATACACATTTAAGCATAGGAAAAGATGGGATCTTTTATAGATCTAACAACATAGAAAGATCTTCTCCAAATGTAAACTCAATACCAAATAGATATGCAAATTTAAGCTCATGAAAGATAGATGATAGTTTAAGCTCTTTACCATAGGGTGGAAGGATTTCCATAAGGTTAAGCTCATTTAAAATATTTTCCTTCACCACCCTTGAATTGTCCCACCTCTTCTCCTTAAATAGATTCTTCATAATTTTGACCATTAGAGAAGATGGGTAACATTGAATGCTGAAATGAGAGTAGGAATTAATAAAGAAGACCATTGAGATTTCTATCATTGGAGGCATGCCTTCTGATTTGTCTCGAGCTCTTGCAATGCCATTCTTTTACAAAGAGGAATATAAGCTGTTATTGAAATGTATTTTCTTATTTTGACTTGATATAGCTAGAAAACTTGTAGTGACGCTTGTTGCCAAAAATATTGACTGAAATGAGTCTGCACAATGAAAGCATGAGTGCAGATGCCATTTAGATGCAAGTCACATAAATCAATTTTCCTACAAGAAGTCATGGGCTCTCTTGTTTTCATTTGTCTGCTATAAGTTTTAGACAAATTCTCCCATGATATTTGTCTATCAATTGATTCTTTGTGAGTGTGATTTGTCTATTATAAATAACAGACAAACTCTGGTGCCATAGATGAAGTCAAACTGATAGACATACAAACTCTGCTTTGTCTACTCGAATAAATAAAGTATGATGTTCTTCTTTTGTTTCATATTCTACTATTATAAGTGATAGACAAACTTTGCTTTACTTTGACTTAGACAAATTAGGCTTTGCACTTCATCTATAGTTTGTTTGTAGTAAGTTGTAGACAAATGTGCCTATGCATTAAAGTTCACTTCTCCAAGCAGCTACTTTGTTTATATAGCTTCTTTAATCCTCACTGTGCAGTTTCCTCACATTGTCTTCTACTTTATCTATTGTAATAGACAAATTTGTTCCCATAGACAAAGTTGAAACTCTCATTTGTTTTGCATTTTTTGAGCTTTGTCTTAGCAACTGCCTTCTTACTTCATTCTTGATTTATCTTTGCTTAGATGAAGTTACTCTACTTTGTCTATTACAACTTGTCTATTTATCCTCAAGCAAATTTTTTCTTCTTGCTTTGCTAGTTAGACAAAGTTTCTTATAGCATGAAGAGTCTCCCTTGGATATATTTCAAGAAGTAGGATTTGAGTGGATAAGAAGATGAAGCTCTTGAATGATATTTTAAGGTTAGAGCTCTTAGCCTAGGATTACAAAGATTTGTGGAAGGTTTTAGCTTAATCCTTTTTCTTCTTCAACTCTTTCTTACTTTATCCAAGACAAACTTTGGCTAATAAATGGTCCGCAGTTTATGCTCTCTGTCCATGGCTTTGTCTTCGAATATTTCTGTCATTGCATTTGTTTATGGAAATTTCTCATTTGATTTAATAAACAAAGAAAGCTCTTTGTAGATCATCTTTGAAGCCATTGTTTTCTTCATCTTCTTTCTCCTCAAGTTGCATTCTTCATTATACTTGATTCGAAACGTAGCAGTGGGTTGTTGCCATTGGTCATATTCCTGCACTTAGAAATTTTTTGCACTTATTACATTGTTAGCTCTAAATATATCATTTTAACAGAATATATTTATCCTTGTAATTTGCACATGTTGTGGAGTAAGGACAACACTCATTTTTATTCAAGCACTTAATACAATTTCTTAATAAGTATAGTGCTAAATATGATTCAATAAATTAACACATTAAAGAATTATAACTGAGGTTAAGTGCATCAGGAAGTAAAAGGTGTATGTTTGCATAATTAAACATTCATGATTATGTATACACTTCACATTAACAATTAACATTTATCAAATCATAATTATGCATGTCATTGTTGACAATTTAAGCACATATATTATTTTTGTTGAATCAAAATAGCAAACAACCAAGTTTTGATGATGAGCAACAATATATAAGTGAATAGTTAATGTATTGACATTTGTGTTCCCAAGTATAGCAGAAACAAATATAAATGATATATAGGGAAACAACTCAAGTGGAGTGAATAGTATACATAAGAAATATCAAAAGCAAGATCCACTACACCGGAAGAAGACAAGAATGCTCAGAAACAATGGCACTGAAACTTTGAAAAGAAGCCACAAAGCATATCTAAAGCTATGATGTTCAAGCCTCAATGAGTGATTGAATAAATCTTCTATAGATAAAGTTAGTATCAGATAACACCTACCTCAAACAAATTCAGACAAATCGTTCCACAGACAAGTTAGATAAATTGATCATATACAATATTTGTTCACAACATACAAACGAATTCAGATTGCAAAAGCAAAGATGAAATGGAGCTGAACTCTAACAAATGAAGAGCTAAATATGAAGTTGAACTAATCAAGCATCTATCTCTCATATGAAATCTATCTCGAACAAAAGAAGAGTTAGGAACTCATCTGTAACCTACTACAAGATTACATAGTAGATAAAGTAGAAGCGACACAGTGACCATAGATGAATAGCTTACGTTGTTTATTTTCTTCACTTGCAAATTTGTCTATTACTTACAATATACAGACTAATAGATGAATTACTGAAAAGATGATTCGTCTATGCTTCTACGCCAATAGATGAACTACTAGAAAAATATCATCTGCACCTCTATAATTCATCTATTATTTACAGTAAACAAACTAACAGATGAACTATTGAAAAGAGGATTATTTTGCACCTTGCAAATTCATCTATAGCTCCTTATAGAAAAATTAGTAGACAAAGTCAATTTATCTATTGTAAAGAGGCCTTGTCTACACTAACAAGAGTTATCCAGTTACTTATAACTAACAAACCATCAGACAAAGATACTTTATTTGATGAAAGAACTTTGTTTGAAGAACAGTAAGAGAAGAACTTCATCTACACCTCTACAATTTGTCTTTAACTTATAATAAATAAACTAGAAGATGAAGTAAAAGTGCTACAAAGAACTCAAGCAAATTTACAAAGATGAAGTTGTCTATTATATCTTATGGATCTACTCAGAGCCACTTTGTATATTACTTGTGGGAGACAAACTAGGACTTGATCAAACAAAGTCCTCAGACAAATTATGACTAAATCACTATGGCAATCATGACGTGTAGAAACTACTTATACCAGACAAATGCTGGCAATACTCTCTGGTTAAACTTTCACTTGATGCAAATCTTATTAACCACCAGACAAATCAAGCTTAGCTGAAGATGGAAAGAAATTCAAAGGAAAGTAATCTTCACTCTGACAAAGATAGCAAGTCTTAAAGGCTATGTCCCTTCAAGTTTAAAATGCATCTTTCTAGAAGAATAAAAAGTGTCAGTCATGCTGAAAGTCTTCATCGAGTGTTTGCCAAAATTAGAAAGGCATGTTCTTAAAGGACGACGCTGTAGGCTTTCTAGCTAGAACAAGTTTATCAAGAAGATAACTTTTCAATGGGAGAAAATTCAAAATGGTCTTCAACATTCAATTGAAGCCATCTACCTTCAATGGGTAAAAATTTCTTAAGCAGTAAAAAGGTAGTGCAATGTCAATGAAGAAGGTTAAGGAAGCTGAGAGAAAGATGAAAAGGAGAAAAAGAGCTTAAATGAGAAACCTCTGTTAATTAGACATTGCTTACTCCAAGATAATAATCTCCATTGTGTTGATAGATGATGAGCCTTAAAGATCTACCTTAATCACATTTTTTGGAGTATTGATATCTATTGAGCTTCAACAAGTAATCATTATATATGTGCTTAAACTCTATACAAATTATCCTAGCAAAGAGGCAAAGTGATGTACAACTTGAGTGTTGTTAATTAGCCATATGAGTTTGTGGTGAGCTTAGGACAACCACTATATTTATACCCCCTGGAGTTGAAATCTAGAAGAGTTTTGGGAATAATAGCTTACACCCCCTAGAGCGAATCTAAAAGGGTGCTGGGTGCACTTGTATGTCACCTAGAGTTGGAATCTAGAAAAATGCTAGGATCACTAATTTATTCCATTATAATTGATAGTGAAATCCAAGGCACAATGAGTGTGCTTTTAGAAGAGTGGACTTAGGGATGGGGTGCATGAACCACTGTAAAAATTATTATGTGTATTGTCTACTTGATTGCTTTACTTTACATGTTACTATCTTATCATTACATTTCACATATCATTACATACATGATTATCTATTTGAAATAAGAATAACTAAGGGAATTTGAATATCTGTGTGAAGTAGACACTATGATTGAATTAACAATTATGAAAATCACATATTTGTTACAACATTACTCTTGGTTAGCACATTAATTTTTATTTGGTCATAATTTTCATATGCTCAATTCACCCCTCCCCTCTTAAGCTATATACTACATTGGACCAACAATTTTATCTTAATACAAGTTTTATTATCATCAAAATTATATATAATAATCTTGACAATCTCCTCCTTTTTGATGATGACAAAACTTTGAAGAGTTGTGCTTAAATCTATAATGGTTAAAATTATTATCTCCCACTGAATGATTAACTTATATAATCCAATGGGGTTCAACCCTTTTTATTACACTTCCTCATTTTAACATACACAAGTCTCTCACATTTCTCTCCCCCATTTTGTTAGAATCAAAAAGGTACAGCACATCCTTTTCTCCTTATTTGTTTATTTTCCTCCCCCTAACTTCTTTAAACCCATATAATTAATTTTCTTTCTCCTATTATTAATTTTGTTTCTCCCCTTATCTTTCGCATTTATCACATAGTTCTGTCTTCCCCTTAATCTTGTATAAAGCATAGAATAATCATTTCATGGGATGATTTTGTATCAATGCAAAGAGAAAATTCATATTAATGATAATGCTCAATAATTGCAATATGTAAACAGCTTTTAAGCACATGCATATAAGCATAATAAGTTTTTATCAATATAAGTGGCAGATTCATATGAAGGGAAACATTCAAACATTGGATAATTCATCATGTATTATTCATCAAAATCATGATTACTTCACACTGGGATGCCAAATTAATATTCAAAAATGATTGCATGTAAATGTGGTGACAATGCATAGTTTTAGCTTGATAAGTTCAATGTTGCATCCTTCTTTTTACTGTACATCTTCTTTTCTTTTGCTTTAATGGCTAAGGATCATTATTATCAAGAGAGATGGTCAGGAATATTAATAGCAAAGTTAATAGGTTGCTTGGGAAGTGGAGAAATGCTTCGCATTCTCTTTCATGTATAGAAGGGTTAGAGACAAGACAACTTTTTAGTGTACATCAGAGTAGTCATGGTGTCATCGCGTTTTTCTTCAAGGAAGATTCAAGGTAAAGATGACAATGCAAATAATTTCAGGACTGTAGAGAGAATTATGTTTCTTCATGACCAAATCAAGTAGTTAAAGGAAGATTTATCTTCCATTAGGAAAGATACTACTCATTTTGCACATCTCTTAACCAAGAGCTCTATGGATTATATGGAACCATAGATTGTATCAAATAAATGGTTTTATTTTTCTTTTGTTTCTTCTAATGGTTTGGATCCTTTTGATGTAATATTATAACTGTTTATATTTGCATTTATCATCTAAGGATTGAGTTGTATTCTCAATGGTTTCTAATTTTCTTATCCTTTATAAAGTTTTTTTCTTGGTGATGTAATACCCAGGGGTGTTAAATTCAGAATTATTGTTGGAAAAGTTGTGATTTGAGCCTTGTGGATGTATTAAATTGAAATTTGAGTTGTGTGCATGAGAATTTACAGGAATTTGGGATGAAATCATGCATGCCAGGATGTAGAAAATTCTATAAAATTAATGCACATATGTTCAATTTATTTCATGATATTATCTTTAATTAAGTAAGGAATTTATTGGGTTTTTATGTCCTAAATTATATGGAGTTATCATGGAAAAATGTGAGAAAAAGGGGTGAAATGTGATGGTTCCAAAGTGTATCATTTCATGAAAATCCAATGAAATTATGTTGATTATATGTATTATTATAAGATTTAAATTATGATTATTGAAGCAAATTTATGGGCATTTTTATGTTATAATATATGAAACATTTATGGTTAAAATGCATGAGAAAATGTATGAGAAGTTTGGAAATATTCGTGACATGATGCAAAATTTATGATGAAAATTAATGTGTATATGTTTAAATAAGTACATGATGTTATTTCCAATTATCATGTGAATTATTATATATTTTTTATCACAATTTATGTGGATAAATCATGTGAAAGTTGGTGGAAAATAATGAAATTAAATAAAGAAAAAAGGAGAAAAACCAAAAAGGCCATAAGTGTATATTAAAAAATACTAAATTTGACTAAAGGGGTCAGTTGTGTCTAATTTTTGATCTATGTAATGGATGATTTAGAAATAATGTTCAACATAAAAATTCTATATAATGAAATTATCTTTATAAAAAATCATAAATCACATTATTTTCATATCATATGAAAAATTTATGATAAATGCACCAAAACTGCTCCATATGGGTAAAAAATACCAAAATTACCTAATTGAGTCATTTATTGTTAAATTTTTGACATAGATGGGGGCTGATTTAAAATAATGTCCAACATAAATGTTGGAGATATTGAAGTTATCTTTCCAAAGACTTAATAATTTTATCATTTGGATATCGTATGAGAGAGATATGATTGATTTAGTATGACCATCTTTGGCAGCAGCGGGTTGCAGGTTAGTGGGCCACAATTTTGACCTGATTTATGCCTTATTTGGCCCTTATTGGTCATGTTCTTCCCATTTCTTCCTCCTTTCTCTTTTTCTCTGGTTCCCATGTTCCTAGCCATGAAACACACCCATCTAAACTCATTTCTTTGATTATTTTAGCAAGAAACTTTCTAGATTTACATGTAAAACCTTGATTTCATGGATTAAAACCTAGCCTTTTCATGTTTGGGTGTGCTCCCATAGCTAGAAACCATATTAGACATGATCCATGACTGATTTATGAAGCTTTAAAGTGGAAAATGGATGGAAAGTGAAGGCCATGAATGAATCTTAAGGTAAATCTCCATTTCTCTAACTAATCTATGTTTTCCGTTTGTTAGGGTTTATGCCCCAAATTCATGAATAGTGATTTTGGGAGTTGTTGCATGATTTATATATGGGATTCATGACAATTAAGTAAATTATGGTTTATGATATATTTGCAATGATTTAGACTTAGAAAAATGTGTGATTCTGTATAACCCTACTATGAATAGTAGCCTTTGGAATGAAAATTAGAATGAATTTATGTAAATTGATGAGGAAAATTGATTATCATGTGTTTATGATGTATTTAGAATGATTTAAATTTGATAAGGAGGGATTAATCATTGTCTATGGTGATGAACAATAGCATGTGAATAGTAAATATGGGGGTTTGTGTGAAAGTGTGATTATGCTTAGTCTAAGTGAATTAAACACTTGATTAGTATTTTATTATGCCGTATTAGAGGTTACTTATGATATGGGTTTATTATATGCAGTTGAGAGTGAAATCTCTTAAATCATGTTATTGAGGAATTTCAAAATAAGCTATGCATATAAGCTATTTGGACTAAATGTTTCAATGAGGAACAAATTGTCATTGAGTTGTAATTCTTATGAAATATGTAGGATCTTATGAACTTTGATGGGAAATTATGAAATTTGAATAATAGTAATACATGTTATCATGATCATGTCTATAGGACCCATTGGATGAGGAATAGGAAGCTAAAGTTGCGGGTTGAAGGCTTTACCTTGTGATTCTTCCTTCAAGTAAGTAGATTGGCCTTTTGTATATTGTTGAAGGGGATAGTAGATATTCCACCTTGTTGGTGTGAATGGAATGGGGATAACAAATTTCCTCTGTGTTATGAGTAGGCATTCTATTCTGCTTGTATGGAGGCTTGGAGGGGGACATTGAATGTTCCATGAGTATGCAAACGGCCATGTATGATTTGAGGAGCGATAGTAGATATCCCTGAATTGTGTTATCTATATTTGAATGTGTGTCTGCTTATTTTATAGCTTATGTGTGAATGTGTTATTAGGAGACATCCCATGTTTATATTCATGCATATATGATGGAATGGGGACATTAAGTATCCCATGAACATACATTTGAGTTGTTGCTATGTCTTTCATTGTGCAGATCTGTGGGTTGATGGGGATGGTGCATATCTTGATTGGGTGGAGGGGATGATGAGTATCCCTTAGGCTATAATGGCCAATGTTTACTTATGGTATGTAGTCATGATTTAGCAGGGTTTGAGAATATCCCATAATCTTCCTTTGCGAGTTATGTGTTCTTGAGTCAAATGTTAGGGACAACCCAAAATTTGATTATGTGAATGGGATTGACTAGTATCCCAAAAGATATGGCTTTATTTATGTATTTCTCTATTGCGCAATGAGATTATAGTATATATACTATATTGTAAATTGACTTGATAAGTTGTGAATTTAAGTTGGATTTGAGATGTGATGTGTAGGCTTTTGGATTTATTTTGGATTGGATTGGGAGACCTTATGGATCCTTATTTTCATGTATGGTTTTGATTCTATTATTTGTGGATTGAATTTTATATGTGTGAAATGTGATTTGGGATGTTTGATGGATCCCTTGTTGTGCATTATGGTTTTCTTTCATGTAGTCTACTTACTGAGTCTGTTTAAACTCACCCCTTTATTTTATTTATTTTTTTAGTTGGCAAGTTAAGCACGGGAGCCAAGGAGATGTTATTCATGATAGATTTGGGATTGGAATTCTATTGTATATATATAATTGTATTTGATAGATTTGTATGATGTATAGGTTTAATTGGAATACGTATTTGATGTATATGTAATGTAATGGCTTGTCATATTCATTTATTTATGATATTGTGAATGGATTTGCCTTAATCTAGTGTGGTGTATTATTATCATGATTCAATTTTTGTCTTGGGCATGCAGTCGTGGGTGTATTGATGAGTTTTAATATATGGGTGAGTTTTAATGATTTTGTCTGTGTATAGATAAATAAAATGGATTATTATGAGATGAATGATTGTACAGGAGAAATGCCTTATATTTCAGGGGAGACTCTATCAGATTTTTTTGTAGGATTCTACTCTGGAATATAAGATGGTAGCGTCTTGCATTGGTCTTGGTGTAAAAAATGTTAGATAGAATTGACCTAGAGGATCAAAACGCATAACGTGGGGGTGCAGGGCATTACAGATGAGTTATGTTTTATGTTTCATAAGTGCATTCTTCTACTGATTCGAGCATTAAATATTTATATGTGATTAAAAGAATTTGAACAATTTTTAAGCATAGTTTATTCATCCAAAAGTGAAAATGTATGATCCTATTGGGCCCGGTTTTGATCTCTAAGGTACGAGGATCTATTCTTTGTTCGTGTTGCCGATGTATCTCTCCTATTGTTTTTACCAAGGAGATGGTTACTTAAATTTGAGCCATAAAATTAATGCGTCTTTGGGAACTGGTTGTGACCCTACGTATTCTCTGCTTCATCTATATTAGATGATATTTAGTTGAATGGATGATATACAAAGTTGAGAGGTGGACAAAGATGGAGCAAGGTAGGAATGAGTGGAATGACCAGATTTACTTTTTAAAAGAGGAGGTGAAGCATTTGAAGAAGTTATTGAGATATGCTAATAAGTCAAATACTTGTTCATGTTTTCTTTTGACTGGTCGTTGTATAGCTTATAAGGATGTTATGGGTAGGGTTGAAGCTTTGGAGAAGGGAGTTATTTGAGGCTCAGTAAGGGATTGTGGAGTTAGTGACAGTTACAGAGATTTTAAGGAAGTAGGTATTTTTAATTTTCTTTTGCTAAGTGAACTTTATTGTTCACTTAAAGGTTTTGTTTTAGGCTTGTTTTTATGTTATGTGTTATGATTATGGGTGTTGTCTTTATATCGATTTTGACTCTTTTTAAGAGATCAATCCTTTAAATATTGTTACAAAAGGAATGACTAGGAATGAAATTCTCATTCAAGACCTTAAACTGTGAAGTTTCACAAATAGGCTTGACTATGCCTTAGGATTGTAATGATTTTAAAGTTTTGATCATTTTAAGATTTATTAAGATTTTTAGATTGGTTTATCTCAAAGCAGTAAATTCATATCAATTTAAATCCAAGGTAGTTCATTTAGAGGCATCTAGAATATATAGCAATGAAAAGTATAATCAAGTTAGACAAGTTATCTCTTTTGGCGCTTTCTTTCATGGTTTTCTCATTCGAGCTCATTAGTGTTGTTGCTAGTCTTGACTAATCATTTAGCTTTTGCTATTAAGTCATTGATGTTGCATCTGAGGTTTGATGTCGTCCAAGATAAAATTTTGATTTTTTTAATCATTTTCTTGCATTAGAAACTTGAACTTGTTGGCTCATTTGCTTGGATTTGTGAGCTGAGAAGAAGATTTTGATTTTTCATTACTTTCATTCTTCTTCTATGCTTATGTCAAGATTTCCTGCGTACACTTAAGACATTATTGCACATTTTCTTCATTGATAAGCTCAAGCAGATATGAACATGTGTTAATAGTTTACTAGTGCAAAGTATCATCTTAACCATAATAGTATGCAGAGAAATAGGTTGATGAATGAAAATAGTTTTCATGAATAGATAGGATAATTATTCTACTTTAATCAATCATTGAGTTATTTGAACTAGCATAGTTGTGAATAGTAACCTTATATGCTAGATCAACTCGGCTTTATCTTTAATGATTTTGAGCATAATCATTCAGTTTTGTTATTTTACTCTATTTTTAGTTATATGTCTTTTAGGCATTCTTATCTTTAAGTTATTTGTTATCTAAATGTTATTTTTCTTACTTATTATCTTTAGTATTTTATTTCATGTTTTTCAGATTTTTATTTATCCTGTTGTGAGTTCTATGTTCTATGTATTCATGAGTGAAAAGGATATGTATAGAAAGCACCATATATTAATTTTCTATTTTTATCAATGTACGGTTAACTAAGCAATCAAAATTCCAAATGCGATTTCTAATTTCTATTAATGAATAAATTAATGAATAATAGAAATGTAAAAATTTTGAATATAAATTTGTTTCTACAGACATGTGAATAATTAGAAAATAGTAACTAAACATGAATTCTTATTAACAAGAGAGTAATCAATCAGAAAAACACAAGTGAAATTTCAAATGTGAATTCTAATTTCTATCAATATACAAATGAGTTATTATAAATAAAATATCAAATCCTACTTTCTAACAATACATAGATAATGTATGCAAACAAAAATTTAAATGCAGATAATGACACTTAATTAAATTATTTTGGTTTAATTACCATACCTGTACTTACCTTTTGGTTCCTATGAGAGTTGCTTTGTTCATCCAGTGTTTAAGAACCATTTATCTTTTGAAAGAACTTGGTATGTCATCATGTCTTTATTTTTTTTTTTCAGACTAAGTCTTCTTCTTTCTTCTTCTTCTTCTTCTTCTTCTTCTTCTTCTTCTTCTTCTTCATGAGCTTGTTTTCTCCTTGATTTCCTATGCTCAAGTTAGTCTCAATAATAACATAAATAGTATGTGAATGTAAGGTATTTTGCTCCTTAGTAATTGTCTTTGGCGTGTCTTAAGATTTCTCATATCAATTTATAAGCTAAGACATCTTTGCAAATGGTAGGGCAGAGAGGATATAGAGAGATTTTAATATTTTTGGTTTTGCTCTTGTTTCATCCTCGTTTAGGCCAATGTAAATGTTTTTCCATATATGAAGATAATTTGGCCATAAGATATATTTCCAATCTCTTCTTCCATTGTACATAATCGGATCCATTGAAAATATGGAAGTGGAGAGATGGAGTATCCTTTGGAGAACACAGAGGATGATATTGT